>BMAO01035960.1:0-72169 GCA_019973975.1 Trichonephila clavata | reverse complement strand
TATGAAATTATATGAAAAAATTATGAAAATTATATCAGGTATTATATGAAAAAGAACAGTGATTATATTAACACTAGCTGTTACCCGCCCGCTTCGCTGGGTATTTCATGATGTTTTATAAATTTTTACTGCTTATATATATGTATAAATTATTGATATCTAAGTCCTAGCATTAAGAATTCGATTGTATTGAAAAATATATTTAGACCTGTAACTGTCACCTCCTGATAAATAAAAAGGGCAGAACTCATCTAATTTGTATTTTCTAAAAATCTCTAAAATTGAAGTATAGAATGATGTTTGCTCTTTCGTAACCCAAAAACCAAGTGGATTCCCGCAAAACCAATTTTCGCGGTGGATCTCTACTCCGTAAATTGAACATGCAAGCCAAATTTCAAGTCTAAATCAAACAGAAAAAAAAACAAAAGTTTTACTATCAATATCCCCGTAATCCCGTGTTGAGAACCGTTTTCCAAAACAACCTCTCTTAGCGGATTTCAATTCAACAAAAGAAAAATGCAAACCAAATTTCATTAATATAGTCCTTGTAGCTCGAAAAAAGGATTTTTTTGTGTCAATACGTCCCAGTAACACCTGCACCCCTCCGCAGAACTTGATTTACTTAAAATACATTCTTAATGCATCCCTATTCAACAAAAGAAACATGCTTAAAAAATTTCAAGTATATGGGTCTAACAATTAAAAACAGGAATATTTTTCTGTAACTCCTCTTGTTCCCTCGCAACCATCCTTAGGGGTCAATTTTCGTTTTACTCTTTGTTAGAGGAATTATATTCCATGAAAGGAACATGCCTACCAATTTTCAAGCAGGATGATCAAATAGTTTAAAAATGGAAATATTTATCGATTACGCCTCTTAATCTCTCGAAATTAAACTTAGTAGTGTATATCCGCAAAACCCATTTTGTAGCGGTTCTCTACGAAAGGAAGCTGCTTATCAAATTTCAAGAATGTACGTCTAATAGTTTAAAAATGGGGATTATTACCTATAACGCCACTTGAGACCCCGCAACGCCACTTCAGGGTCTGTTTTCACAAAACCCATTTTGTAGGGGAATTGCACTCTATAAAAGGAATCTGCTTAGCAAAATTTGTGCATCCAATAAATTAAAAATGCAAAAAAATTATCAATAACGCCACTTGAACCCCCGGAACGCCACCTAGGGGTCTATTTTCACAAAACACATTTTGTAGTGTATCTCTATCCTATGAGAGGAATCTGCTCACCAAATTTCAAGACTGTGCGTCTAATAGTTTAAAAATAGAAAAAATTACTTATATCTGCCCTTAACCCCCCGCAACACCCCTTGGGGGTCAATTTTCCCCAAATCCGTTTTGTAACGGATATGTACTCCATGAAAGAAACATTCCTACCAATTTTCAAACAGGTAGGTCAAGTAGTTTAAAAACGAAAATATTTATCTATTACGCCACTTAATCCTCCGCAACGCCACTTAGAGGTCTGTTTTCCCAAAACCTTCTTATAGCTGATCTCTACTCTATGAAAGAAATCTATTTATCAAATATAAAGACTGTGCGTCTAATAGTTTAAAAATGGAAATAATTATCTGTAACGCCCCTTAAGTCCCGAAACGCCACTTGGGGGCAATTTTAACGAAACCCATTTTGTAGCGTATCTCTATCCTATAAGAGGAATCTGCTTACTAAGTTTCAAGACTGTACGTCTAATAACTTAAAAATACGAATTTATAACGCCCCTTAAACCCCCCGCCCCCGCAACACCCCTTGGGGTCAATTTTCCCAAAACCCATTTTGTAGCGGATATTTACTCCAGGAAAGAAACCTACCAATTTTCAAGCAGGTAGGTGAAGTAGTTTAAAAACGGATATATTTATCTATTACGCCCCTTAATCCCCCGCAACGCCACTTAGAAGTCTGTTTTCACAAAACCCGTTTTGTAACTGATCATTATTCTACGAAAGGAATCTATTAATCAAATTTAAAGACAGTGCGTCAAATAGTTTAAAAATGAAAATAATTATCTATAACGCCCTCTAAGCCCCTGCAACGCCACTTGGGGGACGATTTTCACCAAACTCATTTTGTAGCGGATCTCTACTGTATGAAGGGAATCTGCTAACCCAATTTCAAAATTGTACATTGAGTAGTTTAAACATGGAAACAATTATCTATAACGCCCCTTAACCCCCGTAACGCCCCTTGCGTTTCGTATTTCGGAAAATGCGTTCTTAGCTGATGTCTACTCTATAAAAGGAACATGTCTACCAAATTTCAAGTATGTAGGTTGAATAGTTCCAGAGATATCGTGATTAGTATGTCAGTCAGTCAGTCAGTCAGTCAGTGAGTCGCTTTTCTCCTTTATATATATAGACTAGCTGTTACCCGCCCGCTTCGCTGGGTATTTCTTGATGTTTTATAAATTTTTACTGCTTATTTATATGTATGTATAAATTATTGATATGTAAGTCCTAGCATTAAGAATTCGATTGAATTGAAAAATATACTTATACCTGTAACTGTCACCTGTTGATAAAAAAAAAGGGCAGAACTCATCTAATTTGTATTTTCTAAAAATCTGTAAAATTGAAGCATAGAATGATGTTTGCTCTTTCGTAACTCAAAAACCAAGTGGATTCCCGCAAAACCAATTTTCGGTGGATCTCTACTCCGTAAATTGAACATGCAAGCCAAATTTCAAGTCTAAATCTAACAGAAAAAAGCAAAAGTTTTACTATAAATATCCCCGTAATCCCGTTGAGAGCCGTTTTCCAAAATTACCGCTCTTAGCGGATTTCAATTCAACAAAAGCAAAATGCAAACCAAATTTCATTATTATAGTCCTTGTAGCTCGAAAAAAGTAATTTTTTTGTCAATACGTCCCAGTAACCCCCTGCAACCCCCAGAACTTGATTTGCTTAAAATTTATTCTTAGTGGATCCCTATTCAACAAAAGAAACATGCTTAACAAATTTCAATTATATGGGTCTAACAATTAAAAACAGGAATTTTTTTCTGTAACTCCTCTTGACCCCTCGCAAACATCTTTGGGGGTCAATTTTCATTTTACTCTTTGTTAGAGGAACTCTATTTCATGAAAGGAACATGCCTACCAATTTTCAAGCAGGATGATCAAGTAGTTTAAAAATGGAAATATTTATCGATTACGCCTCTTAATCTCCCGAAATTAAACTTAGTAGTTGATATTCGCGAAACCCATTTTGTAGCGGTTCTCTACTTTACGAAAGGAATCTGCTTATCAAATTTCAAGACTGTACGTCTAACAGTTTAAAAATGGGGATAATTGTCTATAACGCCACTTGAGCCCCCACAACGCCACTTCTAGGTCTGTTTTCACAAAACCCATTTTGTAGGGGAATTGCACTCTATGAAAGGAATCTGCTAGGAAAATTTGAAGACTGTGCGTCCAATTAATTAAATATGCAAAAAAATTATCAATAACGTCCCTTGAACCCCCGCAACACCACCTAGGGGTCGATTTTCACGAAACACATTTTGCAGTGTATTGCTATCCTATGAGAGGAATCTGCTAACCAAATTTCAAGACTGTGAGTCTAATAGTTTAAAAAAAGAAATAATTATTTATATCTGCCCTTAACCAACCGCAACACCGCTTGGGGGTCAATTTTCTCCAAACCCGTTTTGTAGCGGATATTTAGTCCATGAAAGAAACATTCCTACTAATTTTCAAGCAGGTAGGTCAAATAGTTTAAAAACGAAAATATTTATCTCTTACGCCACTTATTCCCCTGCAACGCCACTTAGAGGTCTGTTTTCACAAAACCTTCTTATAGCTGATCTCTACTCTATGAAAGAAATCTCTTTATCAAATATAAAGACTGTGCGTCTAATAGTTTAAAAACGGAAATAATTATCTATAACGCCCCTTAAGTTCCCTCAACGCCACTTGGGGGCAATTTTCACGAAACCCATTTTTAGCGTATCTCTACCCTATGAGAGAAATCTGCTTACTAAGTTTCAAGACTGTACGTCTAATAACTTAAAAATACGAATTTATAACGCCCCTTAAACCCCCCGCCCCCGCAACACCCCTTGGGGGTCAATTTTCCCAAAACCCATTTTGTAGTGGATATTTACTCCAGGAAAGAAACTTACCTACCAATTTTCAAGCAGGTAGGTGAAGTAGTTTAAAAACGGATATATTTATCTATTACGCCCCTTAATCCCCCGCAACGCCACTTAGAAGTCTGTTTTAAAAAAACCCGTTTTGTAACTGATCATTATTCTGCGAAAGGAATCTATGTATATCAAATTTAAAGACAGTGCGTCAAGTAGTTTAAAAATGGAAATAATTATCTCTAACGCCCCCTAAGCCCCTGCAACGCCACTTGGGGGTCGATTTTCAGCAAACTCATTTTGTAGCGGATCTCTACTTTCTGAAAGGAATCCGCTTACACAATTTCAAGATTGTACATCAAGTAGTTTAAACATGGAAACAATTATTATTAAAGCCCTTAACCATGGTAACGCCCTTTGTGTTTCGAATTTCGGAAAATCCTTTCTTAGCTGATGTCTACTCTATCAAAGGAACATGTCTACCAAATTTCAAGTCTGTAGGTTGAATAGTTCCAGAGATTTCGTGATTAGTCAGTCAGACAGTCAGTCAGTCAGTGAGTCGCTTTTCTCCTTTATATATATAGATAAGTGGCTGTAAATTTTGTAATAAAACAGGGATTTATAAATCTGTGAAGGTTAAAATACTTCTACTATTATATAGAACTTACAGAAAAATTTCACACAGTTAATTATTTTCAAAACTATTTTAGCAATCGCTGTCCCATTTGAGTATTTAAAAAAAAACACATTTCGAGTAAAACGCGTTTTAAAGTATGACATATCTTGCTTAAAGTATGGGCATTGCTTTTAATAAAATACTTGTAGCTTTTGTTCTAGCGAACGGAAAATGATAAACTTGGTATTTTTATAAAGCTAATAAGATGGCGTATAAAAAAAATCATAAAAAAATTGTCAATTTTAGGGTAGTCGGACACCAGCAAATGCACATAAGCAGTTCTTTGATTTTGATATATTTTACCTATAAATTGTTATTTGATTTTGCATTCATTCGTGTTCGATATTTAACATGCGAAGGCTTTTAAAATCATGGAAATAAAAAAATAAAGGCATAAACACATCTTTTGTACACTTTGTGCATTATTTGAGTTGTCAAACTAAGCATGGAATTAGCTCTGAAGTGTGTGTATTTCTTTTTTTTTATAATTATTACGATAAAGTTTTATGAAATATTCATCTTTCATTCGTTTTCTTCTATATATTCATTATATCAGTATACTGTTTAATTGTTCTACACTTTTGCAATTTCTTATGTAAGCAGTTTTAAATAAGCTAATTAATATTTCATAAAAGTTTCAAACTATTCGATGATTATTACATCATGCTATTCACGAAATGAAAACTTCTAACTCATTTTTCTCCATGTTGAATTTTTGTACATATACTTGTGACGGGTCCTTATGCGTTTCACTAACCTTCTCATATATTCTTTAATGTTTTATTTATTTTAACCAATCTCCACCGGGAGCCAAAGCGTGATTTATGCAAATGAGATATTTTATATAAGTTCGGGTTTAGCGAGTTAGTGAGGACAAGAGATTGAAATGAAATGAGAAAGTGTTGTCAAGTATAGACGTAGAGGAAAGTGCACAGAATCGTTGGGAATCCAACTCACCGTCGTAGATAAAATTAGTTCGTAGAAGAACTGCGGGGATAGCTGAAAATATAAGTCGCCTCTTAAGAAGGAATCCTGACCCTAAGTTGACCCAATCAAGATCCTAAAGAACCAACTAGACGAAACTGCTATAGTATAAGAAATCAGGTTAGTGAAATTGAATTTAATTAAGTATGCGTGTGTAGCTGTAACTGTACGCATCGATCTTTCGTAGATTCAGATCGGATTCCGTCGTTCACGATTATTGACCCCTTCTCATTCTCCACTGTGTTTTATTGTTCTTAGAATTGAATAATATTTGTATATTCTCCTTAGTTAAGAAAAATCAATAAATAAATAAAAAAAAAGATTGATTTGTTAAGATGACTACTGAATTCTTTAACCAGTCAACACGTTCGGATTCGGGTGATACCCGAAGGGGAGTTGAGAATCTTAGGGGTAGCGAGAGGCTACGACACTAGCGCCCAACCGAAATACCAGAATTAAGAGCAAGTACAGGATTTAGGGTTCTGCCGGAATTATTCTTTTCAGGTACAGAAAATGTATCTGAATTTCTTGACAACATCGATAATAATATAGCCTACTATGAAATACCGGCGAATCTGGCGTGTGCGTATTTAAAGGGTCATTTAATTGGGAGAGCATTAGACTGGTTTGAGGTCATAGGATTTGCGTGTGTAAATGGAGAAGCGACGGCATTCGCAACGCTTAAAACGAAGTTGTCGGATAGTTTTCCAGTAGTCTATACTAATAAAAGAAAGAGTTTGTGTGTTTCAGCTGTTCCGTCGAAATTAAGCAACCCAGATGTATGAAACTTGGCATGTAGAAGCTATAGGTCGTTATGCTATTAACCTCGAACAGTTTTTTTCGAAATTCACTTTAAATTTTTTTAAAATTCAATTTTTATGCGATTTTTCACTAAAATGGAGATATGACGTCATCAGCCATGCCAAATCATAACTTTGCGAAAATTAATGTTTCGAGCTGCTTTGGGGGGAATTTTAACACATTTTATAGTAAATATACTTATTTATGGTTGTATTTATTCGTATTTTTACTCTTAGTGAAGGAATTACATTTGTTTTTCGAAAAAATCATCCTAAAAAAATGTTTTTTCTAAGTTTTATTTTTCCGATTGGCAACACTAATTTGATAACAGTTGGAAAGATGCATTGTTTTTCCAGCTAAGCCTATTATGTATTTTTTCAATAACTAAACTAAATTCGTTTAATATACACTTTTGTTTTGCATATATTATTCCGAACCATTTCTGGGTTTAGATTTAATTTTGTTGTTTCTTTTTCAGCTTAAAAATTTCTGATTTGTGTGCAGTCAATTAATTGTATTTCTATTGTAATTTCTGCTTTGGTTTAAGGCAGCTTCACATTTGTTATTCTTTTTTCATTTTGACCTTTACATGTATTCATTTGATTCTTCTGTATTGTTTCTGGTTTTAGATTAAACTTTGTCATTTATCTTCCAGAACTTCTGATTCTTTTGTGTGGTCAGAGGTTTTATGGTATATATATATATATTTTTTTTACAGTAATTCTAAATTGAATTGGTTTAATATGCATTTTTATGATTTTCAGTTGTTAATGTTGATTGTTTAGATGTTTGTTTAAATGTTGTAATTACTATTTTAGGTTAAGTGCCACGTTTATTTTATGAACTACCATTTTTTTTCTTTTTTAACATTTATAAACCCCGTGCACCACCGAACGTATAACACGGGGGTAAACAACACAGACAGAAGAGAAAGGATTACAACACAAACATCCATGCCTTCTCCGGGATTCGAACCCAGTCCCTGCGGCACCGCAGTCAGCTTCACTGACCACTATACCGGATGGGCGGCATGAACTACCATTGGAGGTAATTATTTTCAATTGTTATTGTTGATTAATATGTTCTAAACAATGACCCAAGAATACTAGCTGTTGAATTTTAGGTATGATACATTCCCTTGCCAAGTTGTCCCAAATGATGGTGATGGCTCCTGTCTCTTCAGTTCAATTTCTTATTTGTTGTGTGCAATCCAGTATTATTGTTTGACGGGCTGTTCATTTATTATCAACAACTGGAATAGATTTAAGGTATTTACACTTGATCATGAATTGAACAGCTACTCATCTGGCGAAGCGTATAAAACTCCCATGTTGAACCCTAGGACTTACTGCTCCGCTTCTGAGTTACAGACTGTCTGAACTCTGTTCTTTCGGTTTCCAGATTTTTCATAAGGGATATCTCTTTGCTGTATTTTGGTGAGAATTTTCAAACTGTGTTAAAAACATGAGGTTCAGTGGCAAAAACTTGGAGGGGTGGACACTTTGATGACTATGTGTTTGTTTCTTCTTATAATGAAGAATCGAAATTTTTGAAAGCAACACTTAAGTCATCAGAAACTCTTAAGGTGGGAAAGAAATGACTATCTAAAACCAGAAACAGTATAGAAGAATCAAATGTATACATGTAAAGGTCAAAATAAAAATAGAATAATAAACCTGACACAGCCTTAAATCAAAATAGGTACTACAATATGAATACATTTGACTACATATAAAATAAATCAAAAATTTTTAAGCTCAAAAGAAATGACAGAATTAAATTTAAACCCAGAAATGGTTCGGAATAATCATACCAAAAATTAGATAAAACAATATATATTAAATTAATTTAGTTATTGAAAAAATATATAACAGGTTTAGCTGAAAGACCGATGCATCTTCCTATCAGAATAAAGTCTTAACCGTTTGGGTCCTAAGCAGTAATAACAAAGATTCTTGCGTGTTTTTATATTAAACAAGATATCAATCATTGGCATGGCCAAGTAATTTTAGCGTGTTTTTCACATGTTGTATTTTACAATAATGCAACTAATGAACTTTTTACTAACAGAAGGTAGTGTGTGTGTGTGTACTATACTTAAAAAAATTAATTTAAATATGATTCGGCTCATCTAGGGCACAAATGCCGAAAACCCCAGGTCAATCGGTTGCTTATTGGCTGAGAAAAAGGTACGACAAAATATGGAACGAAGACAAAATTTGCGTCCTAATAGCGCTTTTTTTACACTATGTGAAAAACGCGCTAAAAAAAGTTAGTCAGATTTTGGAAGATATAGTGTGATTTGCTTAGGCGATAATTTGCCTGTGGTGATGCTAATACGTAAGAATACAAAGGCTAATACAAATTTTTATTTATATGTGAGGTTTTCTTTTTGTTAAACTGAAATTAGAGTGATACTATCAATATACAATTGTACTTGGGCTATGTATAGCGTGAAACTAAGTCATCACCTGATTATCAGTCACCGCAATCAAAGTGGCTCTTTTTTTTCAACAAAATTTGATTTTTTCCATATAAGACACATAAGAATCTGTTATTTTGATATTGTGGTGCAAATTTTGCTGTGATAACGCTAATACATAAGTACCCTTTTCCTTAATTGGCCGATTCCACATTTTTCCATTGTAACAAAAAAAAGTAGAAAAATGACACTCAATTCAAACTAATTGAGATCAACACATTGTCAATATTGTGATTTTAAGTTAGAATTTCTATTCACGTATAAGATTTTGCTTATGGTAGTTTCATCAAATCTGAATGTATTTATCTTTGGGTTTGAATTAATATTATAATTTCTACATTATGTGTAAGGTTACTTTTATATTTATTTGTTTCTTTTATTTCAATTTCAAATATTAAAGATTTTCTGTTATGTGTTTTTTTGTTGTTGTTCAAAACTGTTTATGGCAATTTTATCAAAATTAAGGCTTACTTTTCTGTTTTAGATAACGTTTTAATTTAAATGTTGTTATAATTCCTATTTCAGTGTCACAGTTTTATTTTTCTGAACTAAAATTTTTGAAAGCAACACTTAAGTCATCAGAAATTCTTAAACTGGGAAAAAATGACTATATAAAATCTAAAACCAGAAACAGTACAGAAGAATCAAATGTATACATATAAAGGTCAAAATGAAAATAGAATAATAAACCTGACACAGCCTTAAATCAAAATAGGTATTACAATTGACTACATACAAAATAATTCAAATTTTTAAGTTGAGAAGAAATGACAGAATTAAATCTAAACCCAGAAAAGGTTCGGAATAATCATACCAAAAATAAGGTAAAACAATATATATTAAACTAATTTAGTTATATTAAAAAAATATATAACATGTTTAGCTGGAAGACAGATGCATCTTCCTGTCAGAATACAGTCTTAACCGTTTGGGTTTTAAGCAGTATTAACAAAGATTCTTGCGTGTTTTTATATATTAAACAAGATATCAATCATTGGCATGGCCAAGTAATTTTAGCACGTTTTCACATGTTGTATTTTACAATAATGCAACTAATGAACTTTTTACTAACAGAAAGTAGTGTGTGTACTATGCTTAAAAAAATTAAATTTAAATATGATTCGGCTTATCTAGGGCAAAAATGCGGAAAAACCGAGGTCAATCGGTTGCTTATTGGCTGAGAAAAAGGTACGACAAAATATGGAACGAAGACGAAATTTGCGTGCTAATAGCGCTTTTTTTACACTATGTGAAAAATGCGCTAAAAAAAAAGTTAGTCAGATTTTGGTGGATATAGCGTGATTTGCTTAGCACCAATTTGGCTGTGGTGATGCTAATACGTAAAAATACAAAGGCTAATACAAATTTTTATTTATATATGAGGTTTTCTTTTTGTTAAACTGAAATTAGTGATACTATCAATATACAGTTGTACTTGGGCTATGTATAGCGTGAAACTAAGTCATCACCTGAATATCAGTCACCGCAGTCAAAGTGGCTCTTTTTTCACCAAAATTTGATTTTTTCCATATAAGACACATAATAATCTGTTACTTTGATATTGTGGTGCAAATTTTGCTGTGATAACGCCAATACATAAGTACCCTTTTCCTTAATTGGCAGATTCCATATTTTTCCATTGTAACAAGAAAAAGTAGACAAATGTACGTGAAGAAAATGACACTCAATTCAAACTAATTAAGATCAACAGATTGTCAATATTGTGATTTTAAGTTAGAATTTCTATTCACGTATAAGATTTTGCTTATGGTAGTTTCATCAAATCTTAATTTATTTATCTTTTGGTTTGATGTAATATTATAATTTCTATACTATGTGTAAAGTTACTTTTATATTTATTTGTTTCTTTTGTTTCAATTTTAAATATTTAAGATTTTCTGTTATGTGTTTTTTTTTTTTTTGTTGTTCAAAATTGTTTATGGCAATTTTATCAAAATTAAGGCTTACTTTTTCTGTTTTAGATAACGTTTCAATTTAAATGATGTTATAATTCCTATTTCAGTGTCACAGTTTTATTTTTCTGAACTATCCTTTTCTTGCATATCATTGTTGGTACAGTGATTATGTGATACAAAGACTCAAAAGTCTATTTTTCAGCCGAACAATAATTTGCGAGACCTTTTGTAAACAGAATCATAGATCATGATTACCTATTCATTACACAAATATCAAAGGGTTTTTTTTTTTTTTTTTTTTTTTTTACAATCAATGAAACTACACCTTCACTTCTTACCAGAATTTTTTTTTGTCATGTCTATTTGTTCACAAAAAAAAAACATATGTTAGAAAAATTATGGATGAACACGGAAACTATGGATGCGATTAAATGCTCTTCAAAGTAATTTTCCTTCTGACAAATCTGTTCATATGCAGATTGTATATATACACATGCATTGTATACATTTTTTACATATAAATGTTGTATGTTTTAGAAAATGACACTGAATTCAAACTAATTGCTCTTAACATGTTGGTAATATCGTGAAGATAATGCTTCATATTTATGAGGAACCAGTATGTACCATGTTTTTTTTTGCGTGTCGCTGTTTTTTGCCTTATGTTCCTTATGACCGATAAGAATTCATCTTTGTTTTAAATGAGAAAAAGTCATAAATTTAACAAAAAGCTATTTGCTGAAACTATGATCACGTGACCTTGAAATAATATTCTCATATTTTTGGAATTTCATTTTGACCAGATTTTTCGTCGTGACTTAACTTTGCTTCTGACAATCTTGCAAATCAAAAAATTGTTTCATTTGTGATCGTAAAAATTTTTGCACAGAAAAAAGATGCACCTTGAAAAGATTTTCTCATATTTCCCTCTGGATTTCTTTAAAATTCAGAGTTGAAATGATTCTACGTCTCATGTGCTATCATAGTTTAACGTTGCTTCTTATTATCTGTTACATAGTTTCTTAGAGATAATATGTGCATATTTTATTTTATACTGTCTATATAGGATATATATATTTCAATTATCATTATAGTTATTTATCATTTATGTACTCATTCTTTTGCTCTTTGCAATCAAATATTAATTTTTAATAGAAATGTTGCAAAAAAGTATGGTTTCAATAATTAATTTTTTAGCAACATGGTTTATTATTTGTTTCATTCAGTACTGTTGTTTGTTCTGAACTATTTCAACGGGGACCTGTTTTAGTTAGATTTTGATTTTAGTTCATACTAATTAAAGGCTTTTAGTATTTAATTACATCTAATACACTGTATATTAGATGTATTACAGAGATGTTAGATAGTATTATATGAGGATAGTATTATATGAGGACTAATTTAATTTTTTTTTTCAGTTGAAGGCTTCCTAATATTTCTTATTTATGATAGCATTTAGTGAATCAGTTTATCATTAATTTTTTCTTTCAGTTCATCTATTGCAGGTTATTTCACCCATAGTTCCCATAGCAGAAACTCACTACTGCTATCACTTTTCTGTAATCTTTATTTATATTTACTTTGAAAAAAATATTTTAACTTTTGGTTATACTACTTCTTATACAGGGTTTTACCCTCACTAAAAATATTATAATTCTATAATAGATAAATTTTTGTTTTTAAAACTTAACCCGTGCGAAGAACGGGCATTTCAGCTAGTACGGAATAAATCGGAGTTAGAGAGAAGCTCAGTTTCTTTCATCAAAGCAGCGGAGAGGTCAGGCCCCGTCAGACTTTATTTACCAACTATTAAAAGTCCATAAGACTTTAAATTTGAATTATGATGAGCTAAAATTGGTCGATCACATAGTAATGCGACTCGAACCCCAGATTATGGATTATTTAGAGGTTCGAAACCCCACAACGAAAGTTCAGTTGTTAGAGTTGGTAGACCAGCAGAAGGAACGTCATAGTTGCAGAGAAACCCAGGGTTCGAGTAATAATATTGCTAGACGAGGTTCGGATATGAGTAGGGAAGAAGGAAAGATGGAAATTGGAGAGATACAGGGGTCGGAAATAGACAAAATGATCAGAGAGGAGTAGGCAGGGGTGCGATACATTTTTCTCATCTTAACAATCAAAATCAGGGATTCGAGGGAGGAAATCGCAACAACCAACCAAAGCATCGAACAGACCGGTATCAGAACCGTAAGATGGTGGTTAGGAAGGGTCCTAGTGATGATTCAGCAAAGCAGAATTGGAGGCGTGTTGATTTCAACAGCGGAAGGCAGAGAAATGCCAATTTAAACTTCTAAGCGATCGGTGTTGCGGGAGGTAAGCGGTCGCTAGTTGAGTCAAATCCTCCTAATCGGATAAAACTTAATTCATTACGGATATCACCAGTAGATCTTCCGCATGGGCCGATTCTTTTACATGACACGTTTTTAAAAGTTCTCTGGGATACAGGTGCGGAGAAGTCATTTATTTCAGAAGAGACGTACCGATCATATTTTTCTTTTCGTCCTATTAAGAAATCGTTAGCTGAAGTAGTTACGGCTCAAGTGTCAAAATGCAGAAATTTAGGCACAATTGAGTTACGAATTAAGATAAGGGAGTTTTCGAAGTTGTGGAATTTTCATGTGATTGCTGAGATGCAATATCCATGCATCTTGGGCATTGATTTTATGTCGCATGCAAAGATAGGTTTTGATTTTTTTACGAAATCGTTAATCATTCCGGACTCGCAGATTGAGAAAGTAGCAATTTCGGACGAACCGGTACGGATAGATTTATCAAAGACTAAGTTAAATGCAGGGCAAAAACAGAAGTTGCAGATTTTGTTTAAGGAATTTCAAGGCTTATTTTCAGTTAAGCCAGGTCTGGCGCATGTGTTTTGTCATGAAATTGATACGGGTGATAATCCTCCTATTTCTTCGAGACCTTATCGCTATGACAGGGTCAAATAGGGTATCATTGACTACCACGTTAAACAGATGTTGGACGATGGAACTATAATTCCAACAACATCGCCTTACGCGTCTCCAGTTGTTTTATGTCGGATGAATAACGGGTTGCCGTTAGACGACCCAGAAGCTTATAGGTTTGCAATAGATTATAGGAAATTAAATGCGATTATACGAGGTATTCACGATATCCGCTACCAATAAATGATGATTTGATCACTAATATTCCACACACCGAAATTATGTCATCACTTGATTTACGCAACGGATACTTTCAGATGGCAGTAGACCCCAAAGATATTTATAAGACGGCATTTGTTACAAAAAATGGTACTTTTGCATTTACTCGCATGCCATTTGGCCTTTCGGGGGCAGCTCCAAATTTTCAAAGGGCTATAGAAATAATCCTTAGACCTGTGCTCGGGCGTTTCACCTTCTGCTACATGGACGATGTGATAATTTCATCTCCATCTTTTGAACGCCATGTAGAGCACTTACGTGAAGTATTCAGATTGTTGCAAGAGGCTGGTTTAATGTGTCATTTCGCGAGGGAACAATTACGTTATTTGGGTCTAATTATTAATAAAGAGGGAGTTAGAACAGACGAAGAGAAAGCAAAAGCAATTCTTGAAATGAAACCTCCGAAAACTGCGAAACAGGTAGCAAAATTTTTAGGAATGACGGGTTGGTATCAAAAGTTTATTAAGAACTACGCAAACATGTGTGAACCCTTGTATAGTGTAAAACGGAAAAATTCTAAGTTCCGTTGGTCGGAATCGGCGCAGGAAGCCTTTGATCATATTAAGAAAGCAGTGACGGAAGCTCCCGTGTTACAGTTACCAGATTTTTCCAAAGCTTTTGAACTTTATACGGATGCTAGTTCAGTGGGGGTAGGAGCAGTGTTGACACAGTATAATAGGCCTATTGCGTTTGCATCAAGAACATTAAACCGCGCTGAGAGAGAAATTATAGTGTGACGGAACGTGAATGTTTGGCTGTCATATGGGCGTTAAATAAATATCACACTTATTTTGGATTCTTGCCGGTTAAGGTGATAACAGACCATGCAGCACTCACCAAATTAATGAACGGGAAGAATTTGTCGTCTAGAATGATAAGGTGGACCCTTAAGTTGGCAAATATTAATGTAGAATGGGAACATCGCCCAGGTACGCAAAATGTAGTGGCTGATATATTGTCTAGAAACCCGTTAGAAAGTAATGAAGAAGCGAAGGTGTCTTGTGCGGTGATTAGGTCGTTGGTATTATCGTCTAGGGAACAGTTGAGAGAAGAACAGAGGAATGATCTGGAGTTAGGTTATATCTTGCGGTTTTTAGAAAATCCTGACGATAATTCAATTAATGAGTCAATCTGTAGAAATTGGTCCCGCGACTTTAAGTTAATAAATGGGTTGTTATATTATACAAATTATACAACCACTCTCGGTGAATTAAGGGTATTTATACCCAAAACATTACGTAAAGATGTTATGCGAGAATTCCATGACTCACCGATGGCGGGCCATCTAGACAAAAAGAAAACCCACTTAAAATTAAAAGACGCGTGTTATTTCCCGTACATGCGTAAATATATTTTTAAATATGTATCAACCTGTGATCGATGCCAAAAATTTAATTATAAGAACGGATTATCAGCTGGTCGATTAATTCCGATAGTAACGAATTTTCCAAATGAAATCGTATCTTTAGATTTATTAGGCCCCCCTGCAACTAGTCCGGAACGCTATAAATTTATTTTAGTAATAACAGATAATTTTTCTAAATGGGCTGAAATAGTTCCCTTAAGGAAAACTTCGGCTAAAGCAATTGCCAATGCATTTTTTGAGAATTATATTTCGCGTTATGGAGCACCAGTTAAATTAATGAGTGATAATGGCCCCCAAATGATATCTGAAGTTTTTGAGCAAGTATGTCGCAGGTTCAACATAAAACACGTTAAAACTGTGGTATATCGTCCACAAGCTAATCAAACGGAAATAGTTAATCGTACTCTTCTACAAATGATTTCGAGTTTTGTCGCGGATAATCACACTAACTGGGACCAATTTCTGCGTGAGTTCAGTTACGCTTTAAGGACAGCAGTACAGGAGACAACGGGTAAAAGACCGGCGGAATTATTTTTAGGTCGAAATTTAATCACCCCATTTCAGAAATTAGTAATGGTAACTGATGGATCAGAGTTTGTGGAAATATAGAACAGTTGTTTGAGGAGTCTAGGATACATACTATGCGCCAGCACTAGAAGTGGGCGAAATCTTATAATAAGAGGAGGCGTGACGTTAATGTGAAGGTTGATGACCTAGTGTTGGTTCAAACTCACCCGTTGAATTCGGCGAGTAAGAAAATGGTGGGTAAATTTATTCCAAAGTTTGAGGGCCCCTATAAGGTTTTGAGTGTGAAAAATAATAATTTAGTAATATTAAAGTTTGGTAAAAGAATAACTGTTAATGTGGATCAGGTGAGAATTTACCATCAAAGAGAATCAGAGGACAGTGTTGCCGAATCGGAAGTTCCGGGAAGTAGTGATCATAATGCAGTAGCATCAGATAGGTCGGATGATAGGCAGCCGAGATTAGTGCAATCAGAAAGTGATGGGAATTGTCGTAGAGGATCAGAATCAGGAAATTTGGAAGGTAGTGGAGATGTAGTTACGAATACACGCGATGGAGAGGAGTTGAGAAGGAAAAAGCGTGTGCGGACGGAGTCGACTGTTTCTTCGGGGGTTGGTAGGTACAATTTCAGGAAAAGAAAGCCACGTTGGATGGAGAGAGAGAAAAGAGGAAGGCCCGAATCTTGAGTGGAGAACATACAGAGGAAGAAGAGACCGGAGGCCCAGGCATCCCGTGACAAGAGAAAGTTGGCCTCGTCAATCCCGTCTCGTTCCTCAAGAAAGCGGTTTAGAAAGGTGGAATCGGAGAGGAAATCGGAAGGAACAATTCCAGGACCATCCCGCAGTGAAGAGAGGAAATCGGAAGGAACAATTCTAGGACCATCCCGCAGATTCAAATGCAACAGGTCCCGTCCAGTCCAGCAGGAACGGAACTGCCCTTACAACCTCCGGAGCCGACGTCGAGTGGACAGCAGCCAGAATCGGAATCCCGCAGATGGAAGGAACGCCTCAGCAGGAGCATATCAGCTTCAGCGGACTCAATGGAAGAGGAGACCCAGAAGGTGGGAGCGCAGAGAGGACAGCCCTAGGACAAGGTCATCCAGTACAGAGGCCGTGGTTGGAGACAAAGCCTATGCAGATTGGATCTAAAGACTAGCCAGGTTGTATAATTCTAATTTGTTTATTTTTCCTCTGACAGACAGTTCAGAGTATTTTCCATGTGGGCTAGCCTATTTTTTTTGTAAAATTAGAGTACAAAAGTGTCACTGCGTTGTGTGCATTTTCATATCGATTGAAAAAGCTTTTGTATTTAATTTTTTTCCAAATTGTGGAAAAACATTTGTTGAATTGCAATTGTTTTGCTACACTTTAAAGACGTGGCTTTATATGTGAGATTACTTGTATTGTTTGTTGTAATATATTGTATGTGAAAAATGTATATATTTTTGTGTGTAATTATTAAGATGTATAAGTAGTGTCTGGTTTCGGGGAGCGGCGTAATTAGGAATAATAACAAAAACATTAACAGCGCAGCGCGATTGATTGGGAATTTTTTGAAAATGAAACCAGATAAAGGTTATTTTGTTATGAGACTATATATATATAATATAATGTATGCCATATTTCTGTCAATAAGGAAGTTGTATAAGGTTCTGTGCATTTAATGTCATGTTTTAAAAAGAAAATTGACAACGTTTCCTTTCAGGGCAGCAGTCCCTGAGCATACTGATGAGATGAAAAATGAAAGTCATACGAAGATATTATTGTAAAATTTTTTTTATATTTATTAGCACTTAAGTAAAGTGCATGATCAGGGTTTTTTCCTTAAAGGAAGGTTTTCCCCTGATCTTCGCCCAAATGGGATGCACTGTAGGGAATTTGTGTAAAAGATCAATAAAATTAGACTGGAGTACCCTTTTGAGTAGTCATTTCTGTGTGCTAGTTTAATTTAAATTTCTAGTTAGAGAGTTAAAATTTTGTGCAGGTTCAGTGTTTTCAAGCATTCTAGAGTTAGAGAGTAAAAATTTTGTGCAGGTTCAGTGTTTTCAAGCATTCTAGAGTTAGAGAGTAAAAATTTTGTGCAGGTTCAGTGTTTTTCAGGCGTTAGGCGTATTACGTGAGTTCTTTCAGGTCGTTTAGACCTTCAATAAGTCACGCTTTTTTCTCGGAGTGGGTTGTGACAGATCCTTACGCGTTTCACTAACCTTCTCATATATTCTTTAATGTTTTATTTATTTCAACCAATCTCCACCGGGACCCAAAGCGTGATTTATGCAAATGAGATATTTTATATAAGTTCGGGTTTAGCGAGTTAGTGAGGACAAGAGATTGGAATGAAATGAGAAAGTGTTGTAAAGTATAGACGTAGAGGAAAGTGCACAGAATCGTTGGGAATCCAACGCACCGTCGTGGATAAAATTATTTCGTAGAAGAACTGCGGGGATAGCTGAAAATATAAGTCGCCTCTTAAGAAGGAATCCTGACCTTAAGTTGACCCAATCAAGATCCTAAAGAACCAACTAGACGAACCTGCTATAGTATAAGAAATCAGGTTAGTGATATTGAATTTAATTAAGTATACGTGTGTAGCTGCAATTGTACGCATCGATCTTTCGTAGATTCAGATCGGATTTCGTCGTTCACGATTATTGATCCCTTCTCATTCTCCATTGTGTTTTATTGTTCTTAGAATTGAATAATATTTGTATATTCTCCTTAGTTAAGAAAAATCAATAAATAAAAATAAAAAAAGATTGATTTGTTAAGATGACTACTGAATTCTTTAACCAGTCAACACGTTCGGATTCGGGTAATTCCCGAAGGGGAGTTGAGAATCTTAGGGGTAGCGAGAGGCTACGACATACTATTATTCAAAACCCTAAGGCTTTTTTGATAATTGAAGTATGGGTTTGAAATTTTTTATACATGTTCTAAAATGTTTGTTTTGTAAAACTGTGCATGGAATTAGATCTAACATGTTTAGTACTTTTTCTAAAAAATTTCAAAATCAGAATTAATGTTTTTTTGAGAATTTTTGGAAGTTTAACTATAAAAAAATTAATAAAAAATTAAAGAGCAGCAGCAGTAGAAAAAGTAGTATATTATAAAGGAAGAAAAATTTTGAAGAAAAAGAAGCATATTAAAAAAGCCTTAGGAATTAAAAAGTTGTGTAAAAAAGTTCAAAGAATTAAAATTTTTCAAGCATTTTGCAACAAATTTAAAATTTTGTGTAAGGAATTATTATTAAATATTAACTTTTATAAAATACAATTAAAACCAAATATCAAATATAAAAAAATTGTGAAGATGGTACCACATATCACCTTAATGAATATTATTTATTTTATATTTATTGAAATTTGTGATTTTTTTAATAACACTATGGATCTGTAATTTGGTGTATTTTTATTGAACTGAATAAAATGAGACTCCCAACATTGATAAAATCTATTTAATTTTCTTACTTCTATGACAAATGATTTCAGTACAGAATTGGTGATGATTTTGAATGAATTGAGGCTATTTGGGGCCGATTTGATACAACGCTTATTAAATGAATTTTAGGCTTCTTTGGGGCTATAACTGCGTATAAAGATGTGTCTGGTAGAGATCGGTGTTACCGACAGGAGGCTCTTTGGCAAGTAAGGATCGCATTTCTTCCCGCAGACAGAAAACGAGTTCTTGTTTGAGACTCTCCAATTCCATGGGCGTGAAAAGACCCGCTGGACTGGAAACATCCTGGGAAGGCAACCAAGCCTGATTCCCTCGCAGAGATCGGATGATGTCACGTTTGATGCTGTCGATTTGACCTGTATTTCTGGCGGTCTCTCTTTTTCTATCTTCTCGCAACTCGTATCTATTCAAAGAAAAAATACATTGAAAAGAATTAGCTTCATATTTATTTGAAAGCAAATAAAGATACACGTAACACAATGTTATTTTCACTTGATGCTCTTATCATTAAAATAATTTTTTTTTATGAATTTACAGAAACCTAGTGCTAAAAATTTTCAATTTCGTGGGCCAGTGATAACCGAGTTGGAGGTCTACATCCTGACTTCACCCACCTTGAGAAATAATAGCAGCTACCTTACATTAAAAACAACTAAAGACCACCGCCTTCAAGTGAAAATGATAAAAGTGAGGTTCCAGCTCAGGTAAAATCCTCGTCCTGTAAATCTCTATTTTTTTTATTTTGCTACTTCTTCAATTATGTAATACAATAAAACTCTACTTTAATTAAATATAATTAAAAAAAATTTCAAATTCAAAATGTTTTTTTTTTGTTTTTTTTTTTGCATAATTTTGATAGCATTTGCTACGACGATAAATTATTCAGCTAATATCTTAACATATTTTCACAAAAGCTTTGAAACCCAAAAACTATACAAGATAAAGTTAGAAATTATTAGGTTTGTGCATAACATACAATTTTTTCTGCGTTTTTTAAATCGGAGCAGTTTAGCAAGTTCGATTTCTTGTTGTTTGAATAAAAATACTATAGTATAGTTCTATAGTGTAGTTTGATACACATGACTATTCAGTTTTATCTGCCTTACTTGAATGCAGAACATTTGTATAAACTTCTGGGTTCGTTTTTGAGGATTTTACTGACCGGTGTCATGTTCAAGAGGTCAAAATAATCACCGCAATATTCAGTCCCAAGAATTCATTTTGATCTTATTAAGGTAAGGGACAAAAAAAAGTAGATTAATGAGATTCAGTTTGATTGAAAACACAGAGTCTGTCGTTACTTTCTCCCTCGTGCTTTCTTCACCCAACCACGTTTTTCTGATTCCGGGTTTTTGGTTCAAGCTGCTCTCCTTTCAGTCTCGTCCGGCTCTTCTGTACATACCTGACCCACTGCCAGATCCTCCCATACATATTTGACCCGTTGCCAGATTTCTCATATATGTTTGACCTGTTGCCAGGTGCGGGTGCTAGATCCTTACAATTTGTATTCTGAAATTTCATTGTAGTATCAGCTGTGTGTGAATGCTGGTATTTAGACATAATTATTATCATTAGTATTCTATATCTTTCAAATATGTTTCGCGTAGCATCCTGAGAGAATTTTGACCGTGGTATTTTCTCAAAAGGAAAGAAGTTAATGTAAACAAAACAAAAAGCTTTTAAGTTACATGAACTATGTGTAAAATCAAATATTGGTCTTGAAATCAATCTTGGTTAAGTAACTTGAGCATTTAAGAAACTCAAAACATAAACAAACAGAAATTTATTGAATAGTGAAAATTGAAGTAGATAACCATTTCATACTAAAAGAATTGAGCTCAAAAATATTTTTAATAAATCATGTTAATGAATGTGAAAATGCTTTAAATGAAACCGAAACTAAAATCTTAATTCAGAAAGCTTCAAATATCTTAAAATAATTGGTTATACGATCTGAAATTTGGGAGCAAGCTTCCCAATTATATAGACCACAGAAAAGAAGTCACAAAAAAAATCATATTTTTGTTATTTTTAGGATATTGTGTAGTCTTAAATTTTTATTCTATTTGGCTTATGGACTTCATCAAAATATTTGAGAATACAAGTGCCAATCATAGAAATTTTACTTATTTAGATTCTCCCAATGGTAAATTTCTGTTATAAGGAAAAAATCAAAAATGCTCTAAATAATTTAAGAAATATGTAAAGCTTCTCCAATATTAATTTTCTGAAAGAATCATTCAAACACTACATAACCCCACTCTTTGCCTTTCTCCTTCCCTTACGATAACAAACAAAAGATTTTCAGCAAACATTATAAAAATATACCAACTTTATGTCTTTTAAATACAGTTTTCAAATAACATGATCACTCTTGTTATCCCTTTCGATTAGTTTTTTCTGACATAATTTAGGGTTCTTAATTGCTCTTGAAAAAGGGGAAGGAAATTCAGGTATTCACTATTAATAATTTAGCATTTGAGATAAATTTTGTACAAATCTAACAAATAATTTTTGAAATATTCCATAACATGGCTTTTAAATTTTTACGTAGCATGAATATTTAATTAGTTCGATGCTTAAAATTATAGGAAGCATTTTCAAAACCAAAACAGTTAGATAAATAAAAAAAAGTTTCTCTGATAAAAAAAGTTAAAACCTCTATAATTTCTACAAGCAGTTCAATTTCTTAAAACACAGCCGCTATTACTAGGAGAAAATCTTTATTGGATTTCAGTATAGCAGCACAACATAGACCTTTATATTGTAAATAGCGATTTATGCTTAACCCACAATATTAACAAATGCGTCATGTACAAGTATATATAACAGGGAATAATTTAATATTATTTCAAATATTATTAATTTATTGCCCTACGTTGAAGCAATATGTATGTGCTTCTCATTTTATTTTAACTATTTGTTGAAACATATATAAATTTAAGAATCATGATAAATGTACGCAATTTTGAAAATACGTTCTCAATTTTATATTACATGGTTTAAAAGAACATGGAACATAATTCCATTTTACTATACAAATAGAGTATCTATTTTTCGTGGTTTTACAGGATGTTTCATGTAACGTATCAATCGTGTAAAAACAAAGTCGAATATATACTGAACTCTATCATATGATAAAAGGAAATTACGAAAAATTTTTTTTACCGTTACAATTCAAATAAGTCCAATTTGTTGACTTTAGAAGAAAAAAAAATAGATGACATTTTTGGCAATTTTTTAGCAATTTTTATTTTTCTCAATTTTGCGCTTCAAAGCACCTTTGGGGTTAGTTTTCGCCCATATTTTCAACAGTCCATCTCGCCTAGAATCCCAGCCTAATCAATACAGATTGAAATGGAACCAACTTGAACAGCTCCTATCGCCCTGCTGTTCGAACGACTACCTATGGAAAGCGTTGACAAAGAATTGCGCCTTAGAGTAATTGTTATACAGAGGAATACCTTTTCTCAGATGGGAAAACAACTTTCAAACATTTGCTGACCATGAATGCGCATTCGGTCTTTTGGATTTTATATAAATAAAAAAGAGGACAGAAGTGAAAAAAAATCTGCTCAGTTTTATTAGACCACTTTTGGACAAACATCCGACTAAGGACCAAACCTTCATGTAACTTCTAAATGCGGCGTTCATCTATAGTCAATCAATTGACAGGAGAAGGTATATTGCCATTTACAAGCAAAGAAAATTTTTCCATTCCAAATGTTATTTCCGTTGGACTTCAAACGATCTTTCTGATCGATCGTTTTAAATATGAATTTTTTAGACATCACTCCTTTGTTCTCATTATTTTGAGAAAAACGATATTTACTTTTAAGGGATTCTAATGGAGTTAACAAAGATGCAGAGTCTAAGGAAAATTTTAAACGTTTGAAGCCGGTGACAAACGATTTTATATAAGTTAAAGGGAACAGTGTTAATAAAATTATTAATAACATTTTACGACATTTTGCGTACACATTTCGGGACCCCTTTAGCTTTTGAACCTCGTACGGTTGATACGGTGGTTGCTACGCCCCTTGTATTACATGTAGCTAATATAAAGGGTGTCCAGAAGCTTGACGATAAGTGGGCACGAGGAAAAAGGTGGGGTCATATCTGTTCTGGGAAAAATAAAAAAATAAAAAAAATTACTCTGCACTTGGCTAAGTGAGGACGAGTAAGTTTTTGAAAATGTGGAAAATTGATACCTTCCAACATACACATCATTAGCTACCGTGGCCAAAAATTTGCCCAATTTTACAATGATTTTATTCATTAGCGTCATCTTACATAGCCAGACTATTAATCGCAGTCACAAGTGAGACAAAAAATTTGCTGATTTAGTTACAATTAACCTAGTTAGTGTGAGTCAGGGTTTGACAAAAAGATTGCACCTAATTTTGACTCTCCACAAAAGGAAAATCATTGCTCACAACCACAGGTAAGTTTCTCAAAAAGTGGCTATTTAGTTAATAATCCAAATTGGTGCAACACTTGTTATTTCCTACGCATAACAAACATATAGAATTCTTTTTGTTTGCAGAACATCTTTATTTTAAAAACACTTCTGTTGATATCTTGCATCGCATCATTAGGTACTGTGACTGTAAATTCCACAATTTTACGGTGAAATTTTCACTAGCATAATCTTTCATAGCCGTGCTATTAATCACAACCACAAATAGAACAAAACCCTTTGCTAGTATTGTTAAAATTAACGTAGTTTCAGCCGGTTTGAGAAAACGATGTCACCTAACTTGACGCTCCATAAAAAGCAAAACATTACATAATACTCAAACAAGTTTTGTGAAAAAATTTCCCATTTAATAACAATTCAAAAATGGTACAGCATTTGATACATTTCTATCTACAACAATCATTTCCGTTTTGTTTTTTGTTACAAAATGAGTGTGCATGTGACTTCTTTTTAAAAACTGAATAATAAGTATGTAACTGAAATCAATCAATAAATTTAAAAATAAAACATGAAACATTTTTGTGATATTTTAATGAATCCCTTTTTCAAAGCAGTCATCTTCTAAAATCAAGTCCAAAGAAACAAAGTCAATGTCGCTAGTGCAAGCAATATCAAATCCAGATGAACGCAAGCCAAAGTCGCCATTACGAAATTAATAGGATAATAAAGAGATGCGGTATACAAAGAAACGTAGCAACTCTCATTGCACCAAATAATAGTTATAACAAAGATGATGTAGTTGCGTAGAATGGGGTTCAATTACGAGCCATCGACGTCACTACCTGTCTAACTCATTAGAAGAGCAACAATATCTATCTCGCTTTATTGTTCTGTCATTTCAGTAGCCATCGTACGCGTTCTTATTGTTCATTTTTCAGAATCTTTGAGAATAAATGATGAATACTTCGAAAATGTAATTACTTTAAGTAATACAAAAATATCTTATGCTTTCTTTTAAAATTTATTACTTGATTTAAGTTACACACTTAAGATTAAGTTTTTTAAAAGGAATTCCTTTTGTAAAAGAAAACAGAATGACAATGATTGTTATGGATAGAAATGTAGCAAGTGTTGTACTATTTTGGAATTGTCACTAAATGGGTCATCTTTGGAAAAAACTTGCTTGAGTAGTATGTAATACTTTTCTTTTCATGGAACATCGAAGTTCGGGGACATTTTCTCAAACCGCGGCTAAAACTGCATTAATTTTAACAAAACAAGCAAAGGTTTTTGCGCTATTTGTGACTGTGATTAATAGCACGGCTATAAGCAATCACGTTGGTGAAAAATTAGAGTGAAATTAGGGAATTTGCGGTCAGAGTACCTAATGATGTGATGTAATGTATCAACAAAGGTGTTTTTAAAATGAAGATGTTCTGCAAATAAAAATAAATTCTATATTATTGTTATGCATAGGGAAGAACAAGTGTTGTACAATTTTGGAATCTTAACTAAATGGGCCAACTTTTGAGAAGCGTACCTGGGGTTCTGTGTGCGATAGTATTCTTTTTATGGAGAGTCAAAGTTAGGTGACACATCTTTATCTCAAACTCCATCTCACACAAACAACATTAATTTTAACTAAATTAGCATACCGTTTTGTCTGACTTGTGATTGCGATCAATAGCGTTTTGTAAGATGACATTAGAGAAAAATATAATCGCAAAATTAAGAAATTTGTGATCACAGTAGCTAATGATGTGATGAAGGGTGTCAATTTTTCACATTTTCGAAAATATGCTCTTCCTCACTTAACCAAGTGCAGGGTGAATTGTTTTAAAATTTTTTCCCAGTACAGATATGATCCCCCTTTCACATCGTGCCCGCTAATTGTCAAGTTTCGGGATACCTTCTATGTAGGGAGTATGTATATATACATTTAAAAATGAATTTAGGTAGAAATAACTTATTTAAGGAAAGTTAATTTTGGAAAGATTTTTTTTTTCAATTTCCAGATCTTTTATATGAATGTTTATTTAAATAAATTGATCAAATATTGCGGAAAACAAGATATCGTAATTCAAAGAGATATTTAACTTAATGATTGAGAAACTAGCAATTAAAAGAAAGAAACAAATATTAGTAGTCTGATAAAATCATTGCATATACAGCCATATGACTACACACACAAATTATGACCATATTATGACTACACACACAAATGTTCTATAATATAATTTTCAGCTGTTAATTTTTTCAATCTTTTTCAAAGGAAAAAAAATTTATGTAAAGTTTTAATGCAGTAGAAGTATGCTATAATGCATATTCGGTTAAACAACTCTCTATCTTTATTTGAATTCTTAAGACTATAAGAGGAAAGTTTATCAGTATTTCAGAAGGAAATAAAAAATTTCACGACTTGGAACAAATCAAGTAAAAAATAATAAAAATTAAACCTTTCAAACCTACCGTAAACTTGATATGTCTTGCTTAATTTCCAACAGATCGTCTTCATTGACTCCGTCTTGTCTGAGTTGTTTTTTAGTTTGATGAATATATCTGCTTACTAAACGTTTCATTACATCCTGAAATGAAGATTTGGGGTTTAAAACCACGTAAGTCGTGATTAATTATAAATAAGTTGTATTACACTTTAGATGATATTTTTCAGAGATCGCACAAATTTGAGAAATATGTTGCATTCCTTTCAACATCAATTGCCTCTTTAGAGTGTTAAGAGAAAGTATTCCTTCGACACTTTCTTGTTTAGCATATGCCGTTTAGAAGATATGTACTGTTGTTGTGTTTTTTTACTTCGAACCAAGTGAACAAAATTTATTGAAGAAAATTATAATTAAATCAATACCACCATTGATTTTGAAAAAAAATGAAAACACTTTTTTTCATATTAGAGTAAAACAAATCTCAACATGCGTGAAAAAAAATCTCTTTTAATTATTCAGTTTTTAAAATTTAATTTTAATTTTTGTGTCGAATTCATGGAAAAAAGAAATATTCGCACATACCTGATAATTGATGTCACTTGGACGAAAATTGAAGCCCAGGTGAGGATTTCGCCGACTAGACTGAAAAAGAATTTGAAATGAATTTCGAATAGTACTTTAAGTAATTTATTTTTTGTCAAATACATTCCCCCCTTCCTTTTTTTATTTATAAACCGAGATCCCGACCTTGCATCGTTTCAAGAAGGAAAGAAAAGCCTTTGCACAGACTTGTCCCAATACCACTTAAAATATGCAAAACCAAGTTTAATGCAACTACTAACTGCAACTGTAAGGTTCTGGTCATCAACAGCCCTCAGGTAGTCAATTCGAATGTACTACATAACACCAGAACCTTCAATGAATCATCTTACGATATGAAAGGAAGTTGATGTTTTTTTGGTAGACAACAAACAAGATCATTTGGCTTTCAAATGGAATACATAGAAGTTATTCAAATAATCCTTCCCATGCAAAATATTGAATTTCCTCAGAACACTTTTATAGACCGCTGCCAAACAAAACCAACACATTGGACTCGAACTGTAATTTAAGATATCTGAAGAATTGAAAGTAAAAAGTTTGGCTTTTTACATGTGTTGATCTTGAAAATTCTTAGCTTAGGTTGACTTGATTCTCTCTCGCCGTGGGTTGGATTACTAATAACCAGTTGCTTTATATTTATCTCAAGAAAAGCATTTTCTAAAACTTTTATATGAACGACTTTTAAATAGAATAGGTAATTTTCTGAATTATAATTTCAAACCATATGACCGAAGGTGCAACTAAATGACAAAGATTTAACTGAGGATGAGTCCAAAAATCGAATAATATTGTTTTTCTTGAAAAAAACAGTGGAATCCTTTGGTCGAGGAACATGGACGATATTGTACTCCTTATTGCATTGTCAATCGAATAATAACGGGTACCCTTTTCTCTTTTCGTTTGTTCCTTATCAGCTAGTTAGACGTTTGTTAAGAGTCTATTTCATGTTTTAGGAGCGTCATTTGGAAAAGAACAATTGGGCCAACATCTTATTCATACACATGTTGGGAGTAAAATATTAAATTTTTCTCAGATTTAAAACGTTCCATTTCTTGAACGTATATACATTATATATCCACCCCTTCGAATAACATTGTAATATGTCGTCTTTTTTTCTTATAGTTGGAAATTTGAACATAAATTTCAGTAAAATCCATAATAATATAGGTACAAATAAATATGAAATATAATAATTTACTTCTTTACATTTTATAGTTGTCATCTAAGTAAAGAGATAGGGGGAAATATAGGAATATTTATTGAACATTAGATACGTACTTCAAAACCTGGTGGACTACCTAAATAACTTGCATTTTGGTTTTCAGGCTGAAAAAAAGGAATCAATACATATTACAAAAATTCTGTTGGAGAGAAAATATGCCAGAACACTAGAAATTGAAATGAAATAAAAAAAATGAGGGGAGTACATGAGCACATGAATTGAATGAAATTACTCCAATATTTCTTCAGATAACTAACATAAAACAAAACATCCATATTCCTAAGATTTTCTTTACAAATGATCGTTCATGACGTCAAAAACCAGAAAATTGGCGTGAGTACAGGAATCGTGCTTTCGTAGAAGCAGTTGTTCTTCGTTGTGTCAGTTAGGAAACTAAACATTTTTCGCGGCTGGTATTTTGAGGAAAGGTTGTAACAGGTCTATCCACGAGCCTCTTACTAATCCTCTTTTAAATGTTGTTCTGTTGAAAACTTTCTCCCAAAAAAGAAGACACGGTTTATGTACACTCATGTCCATAAATTAAGGATAATTCAGAATCACACAGAAATTGAACTCTAAAATAAAAATTTCGCCTGTAGAATTATCACACACATCTTGAAGAAGAATATGCAAATTACAGGAAACCACCAGATGGCGCGGATAGTACGTCACAATGACGAGAGTGTAAGAGAGGGGTATATAAGGAATGGTGGCAAAGAAGTAAAATTGTTCACAAGCGCTTTCAAAGCCTTTCAGTGCAATATCCGCATAGTTATGGCACAAAGGAAGCATTTGGGTGATTTCTTACGTGGTAGAATTATCCGATGACTGGAATGTGGACGTACCAGCTGGAAGTATCCGAGGAACTTGGAATCGCCCAGAGTGTCATCTCCAGGCTTTGGCAACGATTCCAAGATGATGGTAATGTGAGTAGATGTTACAGCACAGGTCGCCCCCGAGTTACAATGCTGAATGAGGACTGGTATTTGGCAGTTACTGCCAAAAGAAACAAACGGAGCACAGCATCAGACCTATCTCGTCAGCTACCGGTACGACAGTTTCAAGGCAGACCGTGTACAGACGCTTAGGGCACATTGGTCTATATGCTCGTAGGCCTGTCAGATGTGTTCCCCTTACCGCAACTCACTGTCGCCTGCAATTAACCTGCAGTAGAGAGCCTGCATTGTGGACACCGCAACAGTGGTCTTGTGTGATGTTTTCCGACGAGTCCAGGTTTAGTTTGCAGTCTGATTCTCGCCGGACTTTCATATGGAGAGCGCCAGATACCAGTTACCACCAAGAGAACACCGTTACGGTGGTGCAGGATGGCTCGTTTGGGAAATAATTATTCTTGGTTCCAGAACTGACCTGCATGTTCAGAATGTAACGACGACAGTCCACATCTATCGGGATGTCATTCTGGAACAACATTTACGTTTGTTTCAGGGCGCCATGGGTGCTGAATTTCTGTTTATGGATGACAACGCCCATCCTCACCGTGTAAACATTGTAGACGAATGCCTTCAATCGGAGGGCATTGCTTGATGAGTGGTGTAATATTCCCCAAGATCAGATTGATAATTTGATACTCAGCATGCGTAAGCGTTGTAAGGCCTGTATTGCATCGTCCGGGAGACATACTCCGTATTAACCATCATACTAACCATGTTATACAGTTTTTTGTAAGTAGGTTCTTTTTTGAAATTTTCTCCAGGGAATAAAAATCGCAATTTTTATTAATTATGTCAAACATAGCATCTTTTTTGCTCTTTACCTTTTGTTTAATAAATAGACTTTACAAATAAGTCAAATTTGTTTTGCTTTTGTCTCTTTCTTTGCCTGAACTTGATTATCCTTAATTTATGGACATGAGTGTAAATGAATGATATTTAAGCATTAACTTTTAGGTATGTGGAGTTAGTGGTTAGGAGTTAGCAGTTAGTAGTTCGTGGTTAGGGGAAAGTAATCGAGAGTTACTCGACGATTAATTGTTGAATAATTATAGATTGTTAATTGACGATTTAGTCAATAAGTTGGATTAGATTAATAATGACTAGAGGTTGGATAAGATTTATAACGACTAGCTGAAAACGGAATTACAGGAATTTAGACCGTATATTACATCTAAGAGTAAGTTGATTGAATTTTTTAATTAAATATTTAGTATCCTTCCTATCGTGCTTTGGCTCCTGTACATAATAGAAGTGCGCATTTCCAACCCTAGGTTATTAAAGTTAGGTGAAAGAATAATAAATTGGAATTGTTCTGATGATGGCTGATCTTTTTTCTTAACTTCAAACACCGATAAACGTTTATCACAATAGTGCCCAAATACCGAACCTAATCCTCGGATCGAATTTTAAGGTTCGATCTCAACTTTTTTTTTCTGGTCAGAAAAATGTTGAGGAATTCTTAGAGAGTATTGTTAATAATATAAACTATTATACGATCTACCCACAAATTTAGCGTACCTGGCACTTGTCATGCAGGGTATGTCCAATCCACCGCCTAACTTTTTTCAATGCTTCTTGGAAACTTTTTTGGGAAAATGGACAGTTTTTCGGACTTTAAGGCCATATCCTTTGAGGGGCGTTATAGCTTGTAGGTTAATTCTAAATATATAATTTTGAATACAGCCTCTTCGATTAAGTCCTACCCTGCGCATGAATCGCCGTTACTGTTCTGAATGCATGATCACATCTTTCTTATGCTATGGCGTATTATTGTAGTTACGATGAAGAAATGGGATATTTAATAGATACAGTATTTAATAGGTAGAGTACAACAGTATTTTCGGATCTTTGCATGGATGATGAGGAAGAATCGAATGATGAAGAGTAAAATAGCAAGCAGGATTCCTCTACTGAAATCGATCCAGATAATTTAACCTAAGGAGCAATTGTCATCCTTGATAAATGACCGCATCCTATTCAATGGCTAGAAAATGTAATAATTAGCCTAGAACAATCTTTTTTGTGTTGTTGAACGTTGAAACAATAAATGCGCAAATTATTTTGTTTCTTAGAAACCACCTACTAAACATCGAACCAGACGCTGATTTCTGAAATGTTTTGGATTTCGATTGACAGAAGAATGTAAAAACTAGCAAGCAACGCTTGTATGAAATTTAAAAAAAAATAAGATCGAGTGAAAAACATCGCACTTACTCGCGACGAAGACTAAATGAGTATATACAGTCACTCAAAAAAGTATTGGGACACTTGGCATGCATAACTGTAAAGCCATTTATAAAAATATTTATCGCATTAAAACGAAAACAAAAAGAATTAAGAAATATTTTAACATTTGGTGTACAGGATATAAAGAAAATTTTATTAGTATCACAGAATATAATTGGATCTAGCTTTTCAAATATAATTCAAAGGCACACTGGAGTCAAAAAAGTATAAGGACACTTTCGAAATTAGAAATTCATCAAATATACAGCGCATCAATAGACTTTAACTTTTTTTAGACTAAAAGTTTAAACACATAAACGTTTCAATAGATAAGATTATTTATAGAAAAAATGACGAAAAAGAAAGATATATCGGTTGGTGTGCGAAATCTTATAAGTCATTGGAAAGAGGGGAAATCAATTCGCTGTATAGTAAAAATCTTGAAATTGAGTAAGTCTACTGTTTTTAGCATCATTGACAGATTCAAGAAAACAAATAGTGTTGAAAACAAGCAAAGATCAGGGCGTCCAAGGATATTTAACGAACGGTAAAAGAGGTGGATTGTGTGTGTGTGAGACAAGTACACATTAAACCAAGAACTAGTGCAATAAAAATGACTTCGCAATTTAAAAGTGTTCGGAAAATCAGTAAATCCTGAAACTGTCAGAAATGTTTTAAGAAAATATAAGTATCATAGCAGAGTACCTCAAAGAAAACTCTACATCAGCAAAGCAAATAGATAAACTAGGTTGGCATTTGCTAAAATGTATGTAAGGCCGCCAACAGAATATTGGGAAAATGTAATTTTTGCTGATGAAAGCAAATATAACATTTTCGGATCGGATGGCAAGCAAAGTTTGGTTTAAATCAAATTCAGCAATGCATGTCAAAAATTTACGGCCTACTGTCAAATATGTAGAGGGTAACTAAATTGTTTGGGGCTGCTTGGCAAGCTCTGGTGTCGGGAACTTACATTTTATTGATGGTATAATGGATAAATATGTCTATCTTGATATTCTCAAGTGAAATTTTAAGCAAAGTGTGAGCAAGTTGGGAATTTCAGGACATTATAAATATAACCAAGGTAATGACTCGAAACATACTGCACATATTTGCAAGTTATGGGTTCTGTACCTCTGTCCTAGTGTTATTAAGACTCCTGCACAAAATCCAGACCTTAATCCCATTGAACATGTGTGGGATTATTTGCAGCAAAAACTATATGAGCACCAAATTTCTAACAAGCGGGATTTAAGAAAATATTTGGCCGAAAAGTGGACCAAAATCGATAGATCGTTTTGCAAAAAACTGATCCAATCCATGTCAAATAGACTTGGAGAGGTCATTAAAAGCAAGGGTGGCCCAACAAGATATTAATTTCTAAGTTTGAATTGTTTTTCTTAATTTATTGGGAAGTATCCCAATACTTTTTTAAGCACGTTTTTCAACTCGATTTCTTCGATTTTCAGTTTTAACCATAATTGAATTAATGTATGAATTTTGTTCAAATTGTTATTATTTGTATTTACCAAAATAACATTTAGTTCTTTTTTCTAGTTTCATTTGTATGTTTAAGTAAAATATACGATAAAAAACTATGAACTGGTAACGTGTCTCAATACTTTTTTGACTGACTGTAAACAAAGTACTGCCCTTATAAAAGAACAAAAAAAAAATAATAAATTTACGCATGAAAAATGTAAAAAACATATTGTATTCCTTACTTTTTTTCCTTTTCCCACCTTTGTATACAAATTTTATGGTAAAAACAGAATGTAACATTCTTGGGTATGAGATACCCCGTGCGAGAACTTTCGTTCATTTTTTTCGCGCGAGTGATGCCGGGTTAAAAGGTCATCTCACAGGGAGAGCGGAAGATTGGTTCGAGGTACTCGGTTACACATTTGTGACCGTGGCAAAGACGGATTTTATGCGCTTTTGAAGGAGGCGTTGATTAGCAGCTTTCCCGTGGTCAGAAGTAGATCGAAACTTGAGCCGGATTCTATGGTTCGAAGCAAGCTAGGAGTCAGACACTGTCAGATTTTGTATATAAACTGTTAAAGTTACAAAAACAGCTGAATTTGGCAATAACGGAGGAGGACTAGATAAATTGTATAATAATGCGATTACCCCACAGGTGATTGACTATAAGGAAGTTCGAAACCCAACAACGAAGGCTTAGCTTTTGCAACTATGAGAAAAGGCGTTTGTGCACTATAACCTATGTTTCGGGTACAGATGTTAGACAGCCTGAATGGGATTCGAGAAGAAGGTCACCCGACAAGAGAATAGATGGAAACTGGCGTGATAGGGGTGTTGTACATCAACAAATGAATGCGAGGGTTATAAACGGTGATCCAAATGGTATGAAGTATCACAGGGATGAAGGTAATCAAGATTCCGAGAGTAGTATTGTTCGAAATGATTACGCCAATAGTGGACTTGGTAATCAGTGGATTCGAAATGAAAAAGGAACTCTAAGGAATTTAAACTATTGAGCGGTCGATGAGCGGAGAAAATTGATCGCCACACACACACACACACACACACAATTTGAAGAAACCCTACAATACAAATCCGAGCTTTACGGTCAAGTCAGGTGGACCTACCGAATGTGCCCATTCTGCAGCACGACACCTTTATCAAGGTTTTATGGGACAAAGGAGCTATAAATTCTTTTATTTTAGCCGAAGTATTCAAATCACATTTTTCGTTCAGAACGAAGAGAAAGTCGGATACAGAGGTAGTCACAGCACAGCGTGCAAAATGTATAAATTTGGGGATCGTTCAGTTGCAAGTCAGAATTCGGGAATTTTCGAAACAGTATGTGACGGGTGCTTACGCGTTTCACTAACCTTCTCTCAAATCTTTAAAGACTTTATTTATTTTAACCAATCTCCGCCGAGAGCCAAGGGTGTGACTTATGCAAACAAGATAGTTTCGGGTTTAGCGAGTTCGAAAAAGATATAAAAGGGAGAAATGAAATGAAGAGAGCGAGGATGACTACGAGGTTGATTAAGAAGGTGATTCTGAGAGATTAGTTTAACTAGTGGAAGTATATTCGCCTGAGGAAGGCTATTGAAAAAGGTTCATTAATTCGGTTCGGGACGGAACTGAAGATATCAAAGATTGAAGCCGCTCCTTAGAACAATCCAGTATTAGAGAAACCTGCCTTAAAAAGGTATCAGGTCAGTTATTTTCATAAATTAGATATAAATGCGTAGTTTGATTGTATACGTTATTCTCCGTGGTTTCAGTTAGTATTCCGTCGTTCATAATCGGGTTCTTCTCGCACTCCACTGTAATTTGTTGTTCTTAAAGTTTGATTAATATTTGTGTATTTCTCTATTAAGAAAGGTAAATGAATAATATTGATTTATTAATTAAGTAGTATTTAATCATGAATCCAACATACCCAAATTTAGATAATATGCAAAGGGGAGTTAATAATCATAGGGGTAGTGAGAGACTACGACACTGGCGCCCAAACGAAATACCGGAATTAAGAGCAAGTGCAGTATTTAGAGTTTTGCCGGAATTATTTTTTTCGGGTAAAGAAAATGTGTCTGAGTTTATATCTAACATAGATGACAATATAGCCTACTATGAAATACCGGCGAATCTATCATGTGCGTATTTAAAAGGTCATTTAATTGGGAGAGCGTTAGACTGGTTTGACGTGATCGGGTTCGAGTGTGTAAATGAAGAAGCGACTGCATTTGCAACGCTTAAAAAGAAATTGTCAGATAGTTTTCCTGTAATACGGAATAAATCAGAGTTAGAGGCTCAGTTTTTCTCATCGAAACAACGGAGAGGTCAAGCCCCGTCAGACTTTATTTTTCAGCTATTAAAAATTCATAAGGCTTTAGATTTGAATTATGATGAAATAAAATTGGTCGATCACATAGTAATGCGACTAGAACCCCAAATAATGGATTATTTAGAAGTTCGAAACCCCACAACGAAAGCTCAGTTGGTAGAGTTGGTAGACCGGTATGAGGAACGTCATAGCTGCAGGGAAAACCAGGGTTCGAGTAATAATTTTGCTAGACGAAGTTGGGATGTGAGTAGTAATCCTGAGGAAAGAAGGAATAATAGAAATTGGAGAGATACTGGGGTCGGAAATAGTCAAAATGATCAAAGAGGACTAGGCAGGGGTGCGAATAATTTTTCTCGTCGTAATTATCAAAATCAAGGATTCGAGGGAGGAAATCGCTACAATCAGCCAAATCAGCGAACAGACCGGTACCAGAACAGTAGGATGGTGGTTAGGAAGGGTCCTAATGATGATTCAGCAAAGCAGAATTCGAGGCGTGTTGATTGCAACAGCGAAAGGCAAAGAAATGCCAATTTAAACTTCTAAGCGATCGTGTTGCGGGAGGTAAACGATCGCTAGTTAAGTCAAATCCTCCTAATAGAATTAAACTTAATTCATTACGATTATCACCAGTGGAACTTCCGTATGTGCCGATTCTTTTGCATGATACGTTTCTAAAAGCGCTCTGGGATACAGGTGAGGAAAGTCATTTATTTCAGAAAAAACATACCGATCATATTTTTCTTTCTGTCCTATTAAGGAATCGTTAGCTGAAGTAGTTACAGCTCAAGGATCACAATGCAGAAATTTAGGCACAGTTGAGTTAAGAATTAAAATAAGAGAATTTTCGAAGTTGTGGAAATTTCATGTGATTGCTGAGATGCAATATCCATGCATCCTAGGTATTGATTTTATGTCACATGCAAAGATTAGTTTGGACTTTCTGTCTAAATCGTTAATCATTCCGGATTCGCAAATTGAAAAAGTGGCAATTTTGGACGAACCGGTTCAGATAGATTTATCGAACACTAAGTTAAATTCAGAACAAAAACAAAAATTACAGATTTTGTTTAAGGAATTTCATGGGTTGTTTTCACTTAAGTCTGACACATGTGTTTTGTCATGAAATTGACACGGGTGATAGTCCTGTTTTTTCGAGACCTTATCGCTATGACAGGGTCAAACAGGGTATCATCGACTACCATGTTCAGAAGATGTTGAACGATGGAACAATAGTTCCAACAACATCGCCCTACGCATCTCCAGTTGTTTTATGTCGGAAGAAAAACGGGTTGCCGTTAGATGACCCAGAAGCTTATAGGTTTGCAATAGATTATAGGAAATTAAATGCGGTCACGAGATATCCGCGATATCCGCTACCAATAATTGATGATTTGATCACTAATATTCCACACACCGAAATTATGTCATCGCTTGATTTACGCAGCGGATACTTTCAGATGGCAGTAGACCCCAAAGATGTTCATAAGACGGCGTTTGTTACAAAAAATGGTACTTTTGCATTTACTCGCATGCCATTTGGCCTTTCGGGGGCAGCTCCAAATTTTCAAAGGGCAATAGAGATGATTCTCAAGCCAGTCCTCGGGCGTTTTGCTCACTGTTATATGGATGACGTGATTATTTCGTCTCCATCTTTTGAACGCCATGTAGAACACTTACGAGAAGTATTCAGATTGTTGCAGGGGGCTGGTTTAACGTTGAATCGTGAGAAATGTCATTTCGCGAGGGAACAATTACGTTATTTGGGTTTAGTTAGTAATAAAGAAGGAGTTAAAACAGATGAGGAGAAGGTAAAAGCAATTATTGAAATGAAACCTCCGAAAACTGCAAAACAGGTAGCAAAATTTTTAGGAATGACGCGTTGGTATCAAAAGTTTATTAAGAACTACGCAGGCATGTGTGAACCCTTATATAATTTAAAACGAAAAAACTCTAAGTTCCGATGGTCGGAATCAGCGCAGGAAGCCTTTGATCGTATTAAGAAAGCACTGACAGAAGCTCCAGTGTTACAATTACCAGATTTTTCCCAAGCTTTTGAACTCTATACGGATGCGAGCTCAGTGGGGGTAGGAACAGTATTGACACAGAATAATAGGCCTATGGCGTTTGCCACGAGAACTTTAAACCGCGCAGAAAGAAACTATAGTGTGACGGAACATGAATGTTAACTGTCATATGGGAATTAAATAAATATCGCACGTATTTCGGATCCTTGCCGGTTAAAGTGATAACAGACCATGCTGCACTTACCAAATTAACGAATGGAAAGAATTTGTCGTCTAGAATGATAAGGTGGACGCTTAAGTTGGCAAATTTTAATGTAGAATGGGAACATCGCCCAGGTACGCAAAATTTAGTGGCTCATATGTTGTCTAGAAACCCGTTAGAAAGTAACGAAGAACCAAAGGTGTCTTGTGCGGTGATTAGATCGTTAGTATTATCGTCTAGAGAACAGTTGAGAGAGGAACAGAGAAATGATCCGGAGCTAGGTCACATCGTGAAGTTTTTGGAAAATCCGGACGATAGTTCCATTAATGAATCAATCTGTAGAAATTGGTCCCGCGACTTTAAATTGATAGACGGATTGCTATATTATGCAAAATATACAACCACACTAGGTGAATTAAAGGGTATTTATACCTAAAACATTACGTAAAGATGTTATACGAGAATTCCATGACTCGCAGATGGCAGGCCATTTAGGCACAAAGAAAACCTACTTAAAATTAAAAGACGCGTGTTATTTCCCGTACATGTGGAAATACATTTATAAATATGTAGCAACCTGCGACCAATGCCAAAAAGTCAATTATAAAAACGGATTACCAGCTGGTCAATTAATTCCGATAGTAACGAATTTTCCGAATGAAATCGTATCTTTAGATTTGTTAGGCCCATACCCTGCAACTAGTCCAGAACGCTATAAATTTATTTTAGTAATTACAGATAATTTTTCTAAATGGGTTGAAATAGTTCCCTTAAGGAAAGCTTCGGCTAAAGCAATTGCCAATGCATTTTTTGAGAATTATATTTCGCGTTATGGAGCTCCTGTTAAGTTAGTTACCGACAACGGCCCCCAAATGATATCCGAAGATTTTGAGCAAGTATGTCGCAGGTTGAACATAAAACACGTTAAAACTGTGGTATATCGTCCACAAGCTAATCAAACAGAAAGAGTTAATCGCACTCTTTTAAAAATGATTTCGAGTTTTGTCGCGGATAATCACACTAACTGGGATCAATTTCTGCAAGAGTTCGGATATGCTATTAGGACAGCAGTACATGAGACAACGTGTAAAACACCGGCGGAATTATTTTTAGGTCGAAATTTAATCACCCCTTTTCAAAATTTAGTTATGGTAACTGTTGGATCAGATTTAGTTTGTGGGAACATAGAAAGGTTGTTTGAGGAGGCTAGAATTCATACAAAGCGCCAGCACGAGAAGTGGGCGAAATATTATTATAAAAAGAGGCGTGAAAGTAATGTGAAAGTTGATGATCTAGTGTTAGTTCAAACTCACCCGTTAAGTTCGGCAAGTAAGAAAATAGTAGGTAAATTTATTCCAAAGTTTGAGGGCCCATATAAAGTTCTGAGTGTAAAAAATAATAATAATTTAGTAACATTAAAATTTGGTAAAAGAATAACGGTTAATGTGGACCAGGTGAGAATTTACCATCAAAGAGAAGACATTGTTGCCGAGTCGGAAAGTGACAATAGTAGTGATCATGGTGCAGTGGCATCGGTCAGGTCGGATGATGGGCAGTCGAGATTGGTGCATTCGGAGAGTGATGGGGGTTATCGTAGAGGATCGAAATCAGGAAATTTAGATGGTAGTAGAGATATAGTTGCGAATAGACGCGATGGAGTGGAGGTGAGAAAAAAACGTGGACGAACGGAGTCGGCTGTTTCTTCGGGGGGGTGACGTGTATAATTTCAGGAAAAAAAACCGTATTGGACTGAAAGAGAGAAAAGAGGAAGACCAGACTCTTGGAGAGACAATATACAAAAGAAGAAGAGACCAGAGGCCCAGGTATCCCGAGACAAGAGAAAGATTTCCTCGTCAATGCCGTCTCGTCCCTCCAGAAAGCGGTATAGAAAGGTGGAAGAAAATAGTTCTGAAAGAGCAGTTCCAGGACCATCCCACAGATTCAAGTACAACAGACCTCATCAGGAAAGGAGCTGTCCATACAATCTTCGGAGCCGACGTCGAGTGGACAACAGCCAAGTTCCAGTTCTCACAAAGGAAAACAACGCCTCAGCAGGAGCATATCAACTTCAACGGACTCGATGGAAGAGGAGACCCAGAAGGTGGGAGCGCAGAGAGGACAACCCTAGGACAAGGTCATCCAGCACAGAGGCCATGGTTGGAGACAAAGCCTATGCAGATTGGATCTAAAGACTAGCCAGCTTGTATAATTCTAATTTGTTTATTTTTCCTCTGACAGACAGTTCGGAGTATTTTCCATGTGGGCTAGTCTATTTTTTTTGTAAAATTAACCTACAAAAGTTACTGCGATTTGTGTATTTTCATATCGGTTGAAAAAGCCTTTGTATTTAATTTTTTTCCAAATTGTGGAAAAACATTTGTTGAATTGCAATTGTTTTGCTACACTTTAAAGACGAGGCTTTATATGTGAGATTACTTGTATTGTTTGTTGTAATATATTCTATGTAAAAAATGTATATATTTTTGTGTGTAATTATTAAGATGTATAAGTAGTGTCTGGTTTCTGGGCGCGGCGTAATTAGGAATACTAACAAAAAAATATTAACAGCGCAGCGCGATTGATTGGGAATTTTTTGAAAATGAAACCAGATGAAGGTTATTTTGTTATGAAACTATATATATATAATATAATGTATGCCATATTTTATGTCAATAAGGAAGTTGTATAAAAGTTCTGTGCATTTAATGTCATGTTTTAAAAAAAATTGACAAGTTTTCCTTTCAGGGCAGCAGTCCCTGAACATAGTGATGCGATGAAAACTTTGATGTCGTGAGAAGATATTAATGTAAAATTTTATATTTATTAGCACTTAAGTAAAGTGCATGATCAGGGTTTTTTCCTGGAAAGGTTTTCCCCTGATCTTCGCCCGAATGGGATGCACTGTAGGGATTGTATTTATTGTACAAGTTCAATAAATTAGAGTGGAGTACCCCTTTGAGTAGTCATTTCTGTGTGCTAGTTTAATTAAAGTTTCTAACTTAGAGAGTTAAAATTTTCTGCGTTCAATATTTTCAGGCATTCTAAAGTTCGTGAGTTAACTTTCTACAAGTTCAGTATTTTTAGGCATTCTAGAGTAGTTAAAATTTTGTGCAGGTTCAGTGTTTTTCAGATGTTAGGTAAATTAAGCAAGTTCTTGCAGGTCGTTTAGACCTTCAATAAGTCACGTTTTTTTTCTCGGAGGGGGGTTGTGACGGGTGCTTACGCGTTTCACTAACCTTCTCTCAAATCTTTAAAGACTTTATTTATTTTAACCAATCTCCGCCGAGAGCCAAGGGTGTGACTTATGCAAACAAGATAGTTTCGGGTTTAGCGAGTTCGAAAAAGATATAAAAGGGAGAAATGAAATGAAGAGAGCGAGGATGACTACGAGGTTGATTAAGAAGGTGATTCTGAGAGATTAGTTTAACTAGTGGAAGCATATTCGCCTGAGGAAGGCTATTGAAAAAGGTTCATTAATTCGGTTCGGGACGGAACTGAAGATATCAAAGATTGAAGCCGCTCCTTAGAACAATCCAGTATTAGAGAAACCTGCCTTAAAAAGGTATCAGGTCAGTTATTTTCATAAATTAGATATAAATGCGTAGTTTGATTGTATACGTTATTCTCCGTGGTTTCAGTTAGTATTCCGTCGTTCATAATCGGGTTCTTCTCGCACTCCACTGTAATTTGTTGTTCTTAAAGTTTGATTAATATTTGTGTATTTCTCTATTAAGAAAGGTCAATAAATAATATTGATTTATTAATTAAGTAGTCTTTAATCATGAATCCAACATACCCAAATTTAGATAATATGCAAAGGGGAGTTAATAATCATAGGGGTAGTGAGAGACTACGACAAGTAGAATTTCCATGTTATTGAGGGTATGCAGTACCAGTGCGTCCTTGGAGTTGATTTTATGAGGGAGACAAAAATATCGTTAGATTTTGATAAAAAAAACTTTGGTGATTCCGGATTAGGAGATTAAGGTGGTACACATATGGAGTAGCAGGTAAAGATTGATCTGTCTCACAACAAGTTGGATGAACATCAAAAGCAAAAGTTGCAGGCATTATTCAAAAGTTTTGGGAGATTTTTTCAGATAATCCGGGGCTTACCCATTTTTGGTATCATGAAATATATATGGGTTCCAATCCACCAGTGGTGTCGAGGCCGTATAGGTACGATAGGTTGAAATACAGAAAATAATTGACTATCATGCCAGCAAGATGCTGCAAGAAGGTACGATTATACCTATCCAGTCACCCTATGCATCACTGGTCATGTTGTGCTGTAAATATAATGGGTTGCCTTCAGAATCGTCTGCGGCATATCTTTTCGCCACAGATTATCGAAAAGTAAACACGATAACTAAATATCCTCGATATCCACTACCACTTATAGAGGGTTTAATTGCTAATATTCCTCATACCCGAGTTATGTCCACGTTGGATCTTAGGTCGGTATATAATTCCAAGGAAATCCCAAAAGTGGCATTTATGACGAAAAGTGGTACGTATGCACTTAAACGGATGTCATTTGGTCTTTCAGGAGCGGCTCCCAATTTCCAAGTCGAGAGCTCAAACGTCCTCCCGTTGGTGTGGTGTGGTAGTTAGGAGAGGGGGTGCCAGCTCAGGTGTCGTCCACGTCACTTGACCATGGTTCAAAATTACGCGGACCGTCGCCAAAAGCCCTCGTGTTGCTAATCAGTGTGACGTTAATATTCTCTCACTCACTCACTCACTCCCAATTTCCAAAAGGGGATTGATATTATTCTTAAACCAGTCATAAGGAAATTTTTAAGTGTTTATGTGGTTGATGTTATTATTACATCATCAGCGCTTGTACAACATGTGGAGCATTTAAGGTAAGTTTTTAGGTTGAAACAAGAAGTTGGTTTGACACTGTGCCAGGAAAAGTGTCACTTTGCGTGCGAAAAGTTGAAATATTTGGGTCTTGTGATTCGTCATTAAGGGGTTTGAACAGATGACTCGAAGGTGAAGGCGACCGCGGAGATAAAACCTCCGAAGAATTCATGCAAGGTAGCAAAGCTCCTTGGCATGACTGGATGGTACCAAAAATTTATTCGTGATTATTCAGGGGTATGTAAGTCTTTATACACATTAAAAAGAAAGATGGTTAAATTTGTGTGGTTCGCAGAAGCACAGGCAGCCTTTGAAGCGATAAAGAGGGCAGTAACGGAAGCACCAGCATTGAAACTACTGGAATTTGAGTTGTATACGAATGCGAGTGTGGTAGGTGTTGGTGCGGTGTTGACGCAGCAACAGAGACCGATGGCATTTGCGTCCCGGACGTTAAGCAGTGCAGAGAGAAATTATACCGTGACAAAAAGAGAATACTCGGTGGTCATTTGGACATAAAAAAATACAGGAAATTTGGGTCAAGTACCGGTGAAAGTAATTATGAACCACGCAGCACTGACAAAGTTGACGAGTGGCAAAAATTTATCTAGCAGGATGGTAAAGTGGGCACGTAATTTAACAGAGTTCAATTCTGAATGGGAACATCTACCAGGAACTCAGAATAAGGTGGTGGATTTGCTGTCTAGAAATGCGGTAAAAAGCACTGCAGAATCTAAGATATCTAGTGCGGTTATTCGATCTTTAATGTTATCGTCTAGGGAGCAACTTATTGAGGAACAGTGAAAAGATCCTGAGTTGGTCATATTTATCGATACTTAGAAAATCCCAAGGATAATTCAGTTAATGCGGCTGTTTGTGAGAATTGTTCCCACGATTTTAAACTCGTGGTGGAATGCTATTTTATGCTGAATATTTGTTGATTCTTAACATTCTTGTTGATTCTTAACATGCACATTTGTTGATTCTTAACATGCACAACATTCTTCGCTGCAGGAGGACAGAGAAATGAAGAGACGTCTCCAGGAGAAGCGGAATTTATTGAAGAGAGTACCACAGCCTTCGCTGCAGCATAATAGAACAACTAAGAGATGACATGAAGTCACAATTGAAAGAAAAGGAGAGATCCACAGTCATTGCAATCTAATCCAAGGGCAAAGAAGACACCCAAGGGTAATAGCAACAATAAAAGTTCGAGTTCCAGAGGGGAAGGAATCCAGGAAGCAGAATCCGAAAGCAGAATCCAGGAAGAAATCAGAAGAGCTGCCAGGAAGGACAAGTCCCTATCAACTTAAGATTCGAGTGGGAGCCACCGAAGGAGAGCTTTTTGGAGAGAGAGAAATACAAGTTTTCATTGACTCAGGAGCCGAGTAGGAGCAAGAAGGAACGGAGAGGGAGTAGCAACAACAAACAGGGGGAAACAATCCAGATCCTACAAGGTGCGCAGAAGAAGGGATTCAACAACAGCAGGTTTTACCTCAGAAGAGGAGTGAAGGTTCGTCATGGAGCTATTTGACATGTGTATCAGCCAGCGTCAAAAGCCTCAGCCGTAAAATGACTACACACATCTGCAGGAATCATATACAAATTGCAGGAAGCCCCCAGATAACATCGATAGTACGTCACAATGGCGAGAGTGTGAGAGGAGGATATATAAGAAAAAAAGTTGTTCCCAAGAGCTTTAAGGTATCCGAACACGTTCGGAGTACTTTTTGACAAAATAGCATACAAAAACATTAAAAATGCTCTTTTAGGACTCAGTACAAATAAATATTACTATTTAACTGTCAAAACTTAAAATAAATTACCTGAATTTTACAAAAATCACAATTATAAGTGAAATTTTAGCAATATTTTTGAAAAACTTCAAAGCAGTTAGAGTAAAAAATAATAAACATATATTACTAAAAGTATTACTAAAACAAATTAGATGTATTTATTTAGAAAATATACTAAAATTTAAATTTTTTATTAAAATTTGAAAATTTTAGAGCTGATTGAGTAAACATTATAAGAAATGTTGCATTTTTTATGAGACCATTATTTAAATATCAAGCCATAACTCAAAAAGTATTCATACAATAAGAAATATTTTAGTACATTCTCTAGAAACATAAATACCAGGTTCAAAAAGTTTTATAGAAATACATTCGTAATATTTTGAGTTATCAGACTCGCCATGATATATTTTAAGCAATTTAAATGCCCACTTCTAGTAGATCAAAAACCCACTTCCGGTTTTTCAAATTTTATAAAATTGATTGTAACTTGGCCTCTAGGTAGCGCAGAAACAAAACAAAGTATGTTTCGTAAAGTCAAAAGATAGCTCTATTCAATAAAATAAAAAAAACAAAAATATCTGTCTTGACTGAATTTGGTCATTTTCAACGCGTTCGGATACCTTAAAAGCCTTTCAGTGCAAGAACCGCATGGTTATGAGACAAAGGAAGCATTTGGATGATATTTTAGGTAGTAGAATTATTGGCTGTCTGGAATGTGGACGTACTCAGCTGGAAATATCCGAGGAATTTGGAATTTCCCTGAGTGTCAACACCAGGCTTTAGTAACGATTCCAAAATGATGGTAATGTGAGGAGACATTACAGCAGAGGTCACCCCCAAGTTACTACACCGAAAGAGAACAGGCATATGGCAGTTACTGTAAAAAAAAAACCCGATGGAGCGCAGCATCAGACCTATCTCTCCAGCTCTCTTCAGCCACTGGTACGACAGTTTCAAGGGAGACCGTGTACAGATTGGTCTATATGCGCTTAGATGTGTTCCTTTTACTGCAACTCACTGTCACCTGCGGTTAGCCTTAAGTAGAGAACTTGCATTGTGGACACTGCAACAGTAGACTTGTTTTATGTTTTCCGACGAGTCCAGGCTTAGCTTGCAGTCTGATTCTCGCTGAACTTTCATATGGTGAACGCCAGATACCCGTTACCACTAAGAGAACATCATTGAATGACACCGTTTCGGTGGTGCAGAATTGCTCGTTTGGTCGGGGAATTAATCTGAGTTCCAGAACTGGCATGCATGTTCAAATTGGAAACTTGACAGACCAAATCTACTGGGACGTCATTCTGGAACAACATGTACGTTTGTTTCGAGGCACCATGGGTGCAGAATCTGTGTTTATGGATGACAATGCCCGTCTTCTCTCTCCGGGCAAAAATCGTAAGCGAATGCGTTCAATCGCAGGATATCACCCGTATGGATTGGTCAGCATTCTCACCGGACTTGAATCCAGTAGAGCAACTGTGGGACATGCTTCGCAGACGAGTTGCCCGTCAACCACCGCCTATATGTTTACCGGAACTTCGAAGAGCATTGCTTGATGAGTGGTGTAATATTCCCCAAGATCAGATCGATATTTTGATACTCAGCATGCTTAGGCATTGTACGGACGGTATTGCGTTGTCTAGGAGACATACTATGTATTAACCATCATACCAAGCATTTAATATTGGTTTTGTAAATAAGGGTTTTTTTTTTGTAATTGCTCCATTGAGCAAAAATCACAATTTTAATTAATGAAATCAAACATATAGCATCGTTTTTGCTCTTTACCTTTTGTTTAATAAAAAGGCTTTACAAATAAGTAACATTTGTTTTGCTTCTGACTCTTTCTTTGCCTGAACTTGTATTATCTTCAATTTATGGACATGGGTGTATTTAAAAATACTAGGCCAAAAATAGTGCCAGATTTCTTATGAGGTTAGATTGCATACAAAAATTGTTTCCTAAAATTTATATTTTTAAAATTGGGTTTGAAAAATGAAATTTCTCTAAATCTACTACATGAATACACTACAAGTTTATAATATATATTTCTTATGTGCACTTCTGCATTTGAAGTGAGATTTTTGAAAAATAACAAAACACATTTAGCTTAAGAGCACATACCATGACAAAAAATGACAATTGTTCAATAAATTTATAATTGTTCTCTACAAAAATTAAGAACAAAGCTGAACAACATATTTGTAAAATTTCAATTCGGTATAAAGATAATGTCTATTTAAATTGTACTGAAAAGATTTTAAGTTTTAGTATTTAAAATTTCTCAATAAAAGTTACATAAAGATACCTCAAATACAATTCCGTTTGTCTCTGCAAGAAGCTTGTTACATACATAAAAATACATAAACTTCATGTACATCAACATAAAAACAGTTTTCTTTCGGTTGTTACAGAAATTAGCTGTTCAATTTAGAGAAACTTTTGAATTCTGATGCTTTTAGAAATTGTGTTTTTGAATGTGAGCATACAAAACCTTAATAAAACTTTTCAAAATGTCGCACAATCATATATTCACAAAGGCTTTTACATATCAATACACTTTTATATTATATTTATGACGCTTTATGGTCAAACTTCATAAGGGTATTACATCAAAGAGCTGAAAATTCTTCAAAATTTGATACAGAATTTAAGGAAAATAATGCAAAAGCTACAAAATATATTTCAATAGATAAAAACTGAGAAAGGCCATGTATGTATTTTCTGGGCAATACAAGGAAGAAAATAGGAAACAAAAAAAAAATACTTAAAAGAAATAGAGAAGCTAATGTTTAAGAAAATAGGGCAACACTGCAAGTTATAATTCATAATTTTTGTGAAGAAGTGACATTTTACACTAAAAATGCAATTTTCTCGAAATGTTACTTTAAAACTGCACACATACATTGTGACGGATCTATCCGTGTCCTTTCTCTAATCCTCTTGGGAAATCTTTGGAGTATCAATTCGAATTTAATAGCAACGAACTCTCTGAAGAAGCAACCTTGTTATGCAGATTAGGCCAGATATATACAGTCTAGGTTTTCAAGCTAGCAATATTGAGATATAGAGAATCTAACTAAGATGAGTGTTTGCTACTAATCAGGTACTATTATATTTTATAGCGCGTCTCAGAGATTAGATAAATGAAGGTATTAAAATGCCAATTGGTCACCACAGTTAAATTATCACTCTGGTATCTAGAGAAGTGGATTGATCCTGATAAAGGAGGATCAATATTTAAAAGTCTTCTCATAATTCGCGCCTCTTGTTGTTTATTCTCCTACTGCTCAGATCAGGAACATCTATTCTAGTTTGAATTTATATAATTCTGTCTGTTGATAATTTGTGCATTTAATAAATAGTTGAAAAGTATTATGGCGAGTCATCCTTCCCTTCCTCCCACAGCTCTAGGTGGTGTTGAGAGAAGATCTCAACCCTTATAACCTTTTTTCTCAGAATCTAATGTATGAATGCACCAGCAATTTTTTACTGCATATTACTGATATGTAACTAACTATATACACTGAAGTGAGCATTTTGAAATATTCCCCAAAAAATTGGGTAGAGACCAGATATCGTAAAGAAAAGAAACAATTTTCAAAACATTAATAGTGATTTTCATTAAAAGTTTGTTTTTGAAAAAACTAAACAATATACACTGACCTCCAAAAGTTAAGGAACAACCGGTTTTTTGAGCCTTATATGCAAATGAATGAAAGTAGACACACCAAATTTGGATGGCATGTGCACAAAACAGTTACGTATTGACTGCAAGTGGAAGTTTACATAACAAAAACTCAAAAATGATTTACAACAAAAAAGGCAATTTCGCTGGAAAAGTCCATCTTGGAAAAAATAATTATCACAGTTTTATGTGGTAAAATGTCAAAAAAAAACGTAACAAAAATGGGTTTTAATAAGAGATATGCTCACCCCTAGCTTGAATGCATTGGCGGCATCGAACTTCCATGCTGTCAATTAAGCTGTCAGGTACTGAAATGGGAAGCGAAGACCAGACACGGAGTAAGCTTTGTTCCAGCTCTCCTAAAGACCTTGAAGAAGGACTTAAAGCAGCAACCTGTCTACCAAGATAGTTCCAAAAGTGCTCTATCGTATTTAAGTCTGGAGATTGAGCTGGCCATTCTATTAGCTCCAAACCAAGACCCTCAAGATATTTCTCAATAATTAGAGCTCAGTGAGGTCGTGCATTATCATCCATCAGAATGAAGTCATTGCCAATTGCACCGAAATACGGGTGGACATATGGATCAAAGATCTCACCCTGATATCTCACATCAGTCAGAGGTCCTCCAAGGAACACATGCAGTTCAGTGTGACCACTGAATGAGATCCCTGCCCAAACCATTATTCCACCACCTCGGTAACTGTGTCTTTCAACAGTGTTGGATTGATGATATCTGGTGCTTCGTTCCCTCCAGCACACGTCCTGAATCGCTCTCCAGTGTGAATCTGGACTCGTCTGTAAAGAGTACAGAAGCCCATCACTGTCTGGTCCAGGAAACGTGTTCTCTTGCCCAAGATTTAAGTGGGCCCTTCTTTGTCGTCTGTTGAGGAGTACACTCACTACTGGTCGCCTTGCAAAAAGACCTGAAGACACCTTAGCACCGTACTAGTGGATATTCGTCTCCCTGATACTACAGATTGGTCTGCAATAAGTTGCGGTACAGAAATCCTTCTTCTCTTTCGGGTCGAAAGAGCTATAAAACGGTCTCCTGCAGGTGTTGTAGCTCGTGGTTGGCCTGGAACATATCTTCTGTACACAGATGCTAAGGTTTGATATATATTTCAGAGATGGTGGACCACACTACGAGACACATTAAGACGCCTAGCAGCATCAACCTGTGATAACCCCATTTTCATCCATCCGACCGCCCTCCACCTTAACGAGTCGGGCAAACGGCTTCTCTCAGACATTGCGAGACCCTACTGCCTATTACCAACAAATCTGCTAACAAAAGTTGTAAACCAACAAAAGTTATACGCTTAATTACGAAAGCCTGATATATGCACATTTTTCTCTCACTCATATGTATCTGTTCTTTCCTATTAAAAAAAAGTGGCAGCTATTGTTTTTACATACATTTGTAAAGTTCGTTTTTATCATTTATATAAATTATAAATTTTATTGTTACTGTCATTTGTTTTACAGTGAGCTTCGAAAAACATGTTATTCCTTAACTTTTGGGTGAGTGAGTGAATGAATATTAACGTCCTACTGTTCAGCTACACGAGGGCTTTTGGGGACGGTTCGCGTAATTTTGAACCATGGTCAAGTGACGCGGGTGACACGTGAGCTGGCACCCCCCTCTCCTAACTACCACACCAATGGGAGGACGTTTGAGCTCTCGACAGATTTAACATGCATCGCTCTGTTACCCACCTACACGGTGGGTCTTCAGTGGTACTGGGATCGAACTCATGACACGCTAGCCACGATCCGATGCCTAGACCACTTGGCTACCGCGGACACTCCTTAACTTTTGGAGGCCAGTGTATTTGAAAAAATCTCACTTCAGTTTAAATTTAAAAGTCTAATTAAAAGAAACAAAATTTGAAGTATTTATATTTAACAGTTTCTGAGAAAAAGGTACATAAAAAAGCTCAATTTAATATTGTCGGTATAAGGAGTGCCAACTTTCCTTAAGGATTAGGAAACAGTTATATCTTCAAAATTAAATGTTCGAGAAAAACAGATTTAAAGTTTTTAAAGTCATAAAGAAAAATCTAATAATGCTTGTAAAGCTGTAATTTTTTAATATGTTATTTCCGAACATAAGCTCTACATTAAAACATTACTTTAATTAAATATGATTGAAAATATTTTTTACATTCAAAAAATATTTTTGCAGAATATTGATAGCATTTGTTACAATGATAGGTTATTCAGTAGGTGAAAAATCTTCAGATGATCTATTTTGAGATATTTATATTTCTAAAATCTCCAATTTGTGACATATCCAGTTATATAACATTTTTGATATTTTATGAATTATAAGTATGTCAAAATGACTTTATAAATAACCAGCTGGTATGCCACGCCCACTGTGACAGATAAAAAAACATATAAACACCTTCCTTTTAAATCAAAGAAGCACTTTCAAAGCCTAAAATGGTTTTATTTACACGTATTTATTCAACGGGAAGGCTAACTGCAAGTATAACTGTTTATCTGTTCTTGGAGGGAGTTCGTAGAATTTAATGAAATTATTTGGTAATCGAACAATAATAATGTAAAAAAAGTCACGAGTAAAAGAAAGAAAAATTCACAATTTGAATGTGACTTTTTTCTTTGAAGAAAAACTATACGCATTATTAATGCCATTTTGAGTTTAAATATATTTGTATGTTTTAAAAAAAGTGAAGTGTGTCCCTTCATAAAAATCAGAAAATTCTACGAGATATGCGCAAGCACAGCTTTTCAAAACAAATGTAATAGTCAGGACAATTTTATTTCTCAAATCTTGGAAGCCCATGCCACCGGCACAAATATTATTTATGCACACAATATATGCATTTTCTGCTCAATAAAAAAAATGAAATAAAAGGAAAAGTATTAAATAAAGGAAGAAAATAATATTTTTTTAAAAATAGGCAAAAATAGGGTAGGATATTTGATGAGATTAGATTGCATTAAAAAAATATTGTTTCCTAAAAACTATATTTTTAAAATTGTGTTTAAAAAACGAAATTTTTCTATACTTACTGCATGTGAATAAATACACTGTAAGCTTACATTATATATTTCCTATGTATACTTGTGCATACTGAAGTGAGAATTTTGAAATATTACAAAAAACAATTAGCCAGAGAGCACATGTCATGACAAAAAAGTGGCAACTCTGAATAAATTCCGGGATGATAAGTAAAAGTTTGTTTTTGAAAGAACTAAATAGTACATTTGAAAAATCTCCCTCCAGTATAAATATAAATGTTTCTTTATTGTATAGACAAGTTTCTCCTACATATAACTCAGGTACCTACAGATAACACTCAGATTTGCAACGCCATTTGTCGTTGCAAGAAGCTGGCTATATACAAAAAACTACAAAAAGTCATGTTTAAAAACATAAAAACAGTTATATTTTGGCAATTTTAGAAATCATTTGTCATGTTTAGAAAAACTTTTGAATTTTAAAAGTTTTAGAAACCGTATTTTTATGTGAACACACAAAACACTGACGAAAACTTTCGAAATGTCGTATAATCATGTATTCCCAAATGCAATCACAAATTCATACCATATCCATATTGATACTTTTTCACATTATATTTATGATCCACTATGATGTTTGTAATGCATCAAAGCTAAAACTCTTTAAAAATTGATACAGAATTTGAGAAAATTGATGTAAATGTTACAAAATAACTCATTAGACAAAAACTGAAAAATGCTGTGAATGTATTTTTTGGACATTTTAAGACTTTTTTGTGTTTCCTATTTTACTTAAAAAACAAACAGAATATGCTAATGTTTAATAAAATGAGGCAAATACACGTTTAATTCATAATTTTTGTGATGAAGTGACATTTTGTTAAAAATGCAATTTTTTCAAAATAATGTTTTTAAAACTACCATGTACCTTTTTCTCAGAATCTACTAAACGAATGCACATGCAATTTTTATTGCATATTATTGATATGTAACTATATTTAATGAAGTGAACATTTTGAGATTTTCCTGAAATATTTGGCTAGAGACCAGATAATGTAACAAAAATGACAATTTTCAAAAAATTCGCAGTGATGCTACGAAAAACTATGTTTTGAAAAAATTAAACAATATATTTGAAAAAAATCTCACTTCAGCATAAATATAAATGTTTATTTATTCTACAGACAAGTTTTTAAGCTTTAGTTTTCAACATTTTCTCCATAAAAGGTACATAGACAGCTGACATGCGATGATTTTTGTCGTTGCATCTAAATTTTGTTATATACATAAAAATACATAAATTTCATGTTTAAAAACATAACAACAGTTTTATTTTGGCTGTTTTAGAAATCATTTGACCAGTTTAGGGGAACTTTTGAGACCTGATACTTTAAAAAATACTGTTTGCATGTGAATATGCAAAATGCTAATGAAAACTTTTGAAAAGTCGTATAATCATGTATCTCAAAGGCATACTTTTACATATCGATACATCATTTTTATATTATATTTATGACGCTTTATGGTCAAATTTCATAAGGGTATTACATCAAAGCTGATAATTCTTCAAAATTTGATACAGGATTTAAGGAAAATGACGTAAATGCTACAAAATATTTCGATAGATAAAAACTGAAAAAGGCTATGTATGTAATTTCTGGCCAATTTAAGTTAAATAGGAAAAAAAAATTAAATTAAATAAAGAAGCTAATGTTTAGGAAAATAGGGGAAATGCAGGTTGTAATTCATAATTCATGTGACGTTTTACATTAATAATGTAGTCTGCTCAAAATGTTATTTTTAAAACTGCAGATATACCCTTTTCTCAGAATCTAATGCATGAATGTACATGCAATTTTTACTGCATATTACTGATTTGTAATTATATATACTGAAGTGAGCTTTTTTAGATATTTCCAAAATATTTTGCCAGAGAGCAGTTATCGTAACAAACAATGACAATTATCAAAAAATTCATAGTGATACTTTTACGTAGCATGCTTTTGAAAAAACTAAATATATTTGAAAAATCTCACTTCAGTATATATATAAAACTCTAATTAATATATAGGCAAATTTTGAAGTCATTATATATTTCACAGCATCTGAGAAAAAGATACATAAAAAAGCTCAATTTATCATTAGCGGTATAGGGGGCACTGACTAACCTTATTAAAATATTTTCAAGAAAATTTTGAAGCGCAAAGCACTTTTGTAGAAAATAATAAGGATACTAACCTTAAGCTAAAAATCACCAGATTTGTATATAAAATTTAATTATTTTTTTGGTTTTAAATGGGCCAGTTTAGCAAGTTTGAATTTTTGTTGCACTTTTTTAAAATTTTAAAATTAGTTCAACAAAATATTTAATATAATCTAGTTTCGTACATCATGGAAATATTTAGTTTTATCTGTAATACTTGGATATATATATATATATATATATATATATATATATATATATATATATATATATGTATATATCTATATATATAAAGGAGAAAAGCGACTCACTCACTGACTGACTGACTGACTAATCACAATATCTCTGGAACTATTCAACCTACAGACTTGAAATTTGGTAGACATGTTTCTTTCATAGAGTAGACATCAGCTAAGAACGGATTTTCCGAAATTCGAAACGCAAGGGGCGTTACGGGGGGTTAAGGGGCGTTATAAATAATTGTTTCCATGTTTAAACTACTCAATGTACAATTTTGAAATTTGGTAAGTAGATTCCTTTCATACAGTAGAGGTCCGCTACAAAACGAGTTTGGTGAAAATGGACCCCCAAGTGGCGTTGTAGGGGCTTAAGGGGCGTTATAGATAATTATTTCCATTTTTAAACTATTTGATGCACTGTCTTTAAATTTGATAAATAGATTCCTTTCGTAGAATAATGATCAGTTACAAAACGGGTTTTGTGAAAATAGACTTCTAAGTGGTGTTTCGAGGGATTAAGGTGTGTAAAAGATAAATACATCCATTTTTAAACTACTTCACCTACCTGCTTGAAAATTGGTAGGTAAGTTTCTTTCATGGAGTAAATATCCACTACAAAATGGGTTTTGGGAAAATTGACCCCCAAGGGGTGTTGCGGGGGGTGGGGTTTAAGGGGCGTTATAAATTCCGATTTTTAAGTTATTAGACGTACAGTCTTGAAACTTAGTAAGCAGATTCCTCTCAAAGGGTAGATACTCTACAAAATGGGTATCGTAAAAATTGCCGCCAAGTGGTGTTGTGGGACTTAAGGGGTGTTATAGATAATTATTTCCATTTTTAAACTATTAGACGCACAGTCTTTATATTTGATAAATAGATTTCTTTCATAGAGTAGAGATCAGCTATAAGAAGGGTTTGTGAAAAAAGACCTCTAAGTGGCGTTAAAGGGAATTAAGTGGCGTAAGAGATAAATATTTTCGTTTTTAAACTACTTGACCTACCTGCTTGAAAATTAGTAGGAATGTTTCTTTCATGGAGTAAATATCCGCTACAAAACGGGTTTGGGGAAAATCGACCCCCAAGGGGTGTTGCGGGGGGTTAAGGACAGATGTAAATAATTATTTCTATTTTTAAACTATTAGATGCACAGTCTTGAAATTGGGTAAGCAGATTCCTCTTATAGGATAGAGATACACTACAAAATGTGTTTTGTGAAAATCGACCCCTAGGTGGCATTGCGGGGGTTCAAGGGGCGTTATTGATAATTTTGTTTTGCATTTTTAATTTATTGGAAGCACAGACTTCAAATTTTGCTAAGCAGATTCCTTTCATAGAGTGCAATTCCCCTGTAAAATGGGTTTTGTGAAAACAGACCCCGAAGTGGCGTTGCGGGGGCTCAAGTGGCGTTATAGATAATTATCCCCATTTTTAAACTATTAGACGTACAGTCCTGTAATTTGATAAGCAGATTCCTTTCGTAAAGTAGAGAACCGCTGCAAAATAAGTTTAGCGAATATCAACTACCAAATTTGATTTCGGGAGATTACGAGGCGTAATCGATAAATATTTAAATTTTAAAACTATTTGATCATCTGCTTGAAAATTGGTAGCCATGTTCCTTTAATGGAATAAAGTTCCTCTAAAAAAGAGTAAAACGAAAATTGACCCCTAAGGATGGTTGCGAGGGGTCAAGAGGAGTTACAGAAAAAATTTCCTGTTTTTAATTGTTAGACCCATATACATGAAACTTGTTAAGCATGTTTCTTTTGTTGAATAGGGATCAACTAAGAATGTATTTTAAGCAAATCAAGTTCTGGGGGATGCAGGGGGTTACTGGGACGTATTGAGAAAAAAAAATTTCTATTTTCGAGCTACAAGAACTATAATAATGAAATTTGGTTTGCACTTTTCTTTTGTTGAATTGAAATCCGCTAAGAGCGGTTATTTTCGAAAACGGCTCTCAACGGGATTACGGGGATATTGATAGTAAAACTTTTGCTTTTTTCTGTTAGATTTAGACTTGAAATTTGGCTTGCATGTTCAATTTACGGAGTAGAGATCAACCGAAAATTGGTTTTGCGGGAATCCACTTGGTTTTTGGGTTACGAAAGAGCAAGCATCATTCTATGCTTCAATTTTAGAGATTTTTAGAAAATACAAATTAGATGAGTTCTGCCCCTTTTTTTTTCAACAGGTGACAGTTACAGATATATAAGTATATTTTTCAATACAATCCAATTCTTAATGCTAGGACTTAGATATCAATAATTTATACATATATATATATAAGCAGTAAAAAATTATAAAACATCGTGAAATACCCAGCAAAGCGGGCGGGTAACGGCTAGTATATATATATATATATATATACGTGCATTCTATAGTCTAATTACAGTATCAGTTGAGTGCTGATTTTTAGATACATACATCGTTTTCAGTAGTATTCCATTTCTTCGAAATACTTTTTCTCATAGCAACTTGAGGACGTTTTGTTCATGTCATGTTCTTAATAGGAAAATATTAATGATAAAGCTTCTAAGTTATATAAACTATTTTTTAAACAAAAATTGGCCTTGATATCAATCTTAGTTAAGTGACTATGAGAACTGAAAAACCTCAAAACATGATTAAGCAGAAGTAAAAAGTTGAAGTTAATAATAATTTCACTCTGAAAAAGTTGATTGTAGTCAAAAATATTTTTAATTAATTCTATTTAAGAGTTGAAAAATGCTTTAAAATGAATATCAATCCAAAAACTATAATCTCAGAAAACTTCAAATATCTTAAAAAAACTAATTTGTTATCAGATCTGAAATTTGGTGGCAAGAGCTTCCCAATGATATAAGCCATAAAATAATGATAATCTTTTCGGTATTTTTTAAATTTGTAGGATACTTTGTAGCCTTAAAGAAAGCTTCGGCTAAGGCAGTAGCTAATGCCGTTTTTGCGAATTATGTTTTGAGATACTTATGCTTCAGATAATTAGTGATAACGGTCCACAATGCATATCAGATATTTTTAAGACTTATGTCGAAGCTTCAACATTCGTAACATTAAAACAGTTACGTGTAGACCAGTCTAATCGGACTAAAACCCTTATTCAGATGAGATTGCAAGTTATGTTGAAGATAATCTTGAACTTTGGGATTCATTTCTCAAAACCAATTCGCTTATGCAATACGCACGGCTGTACATGAGATGGCGAGAAAAACTCCAGTGGCAATGTTTCTTGCATGAAATTAATAACACTTTTTCAAGGGTTAATAATGGTGTCGGAAAGATCGGATTGAGTGTGTAAAAATATAGAAATGTCATTTGAGGAGAGAAAAAAAGATTCGACAAGGGTGAAATATAACAAGAGAAAGTAATCGAATATTAAAGTGAAGGACAAAATTTCCTTCCAAACGCATCCCATTAGTTGGGTGAATAAGAAAATCCCTAGGGAAATTCAAACCAACGTTGGAAGGCCCGTTTGAGACGGTTCGAAAAGAAAGGAATAATGTTGTTGGGTGGTAAACGGTTCACTGTGAATGTGGATCAGGTTGGAATCTATCCCCTTAGAGAATGTAGAGAGGTGGGTGTCCAAACGGACAGTTCGAGTAAAGATAGGTCAAGACAAACACATGGCAACTCATTGGGGAAGGAGGGTACACCCCCCGAAAAAGCAGACCACAACACGGGAGGGTTCAGGCGGCGGAAGAAAAAAACGTGCCCTATGTCATTTTCTAGATCTTCAATGGTTAGTTGGAAGAAAAGACGCTTTCTATGGGTAGGTAAGTCAAATGAACTAAAAAGGAAGGCTTCTAATTCTAGGAATTCCAAAAAGTGGGATCCGAGGAGCACAATCCAACTTATTAATCCTATTATATAAATATAAATGCTTATCTTACAAATTCTCTTATGCTATTGCTGTCAACTTGCTTAATCGTCAGCCGTTCCCTTTCTCTAAATCTTTCTTTCTGGAATTAATATTACGAAGTGCGATCGCTCACATTATGCTTTCTGCTCTTAGGATCCATTTTCAATCATCACCTCGCCTACTCCACGACTAGCACAAAAATAGAAGTTTGCATTGACATAAAACCCAGTCCTGTCTACGGAAAGTGGTTTTCAAATAAAATCACAGTTTAAAAGAGTATTTACCTCAAGAGGATTAGTAGAAGCCCGAATAGAACCTGTTACAACGGTATGAAACGATTAAATTGTAAATGAATATTTCTCTAATCAATTTTATAATTTTAAATTCTTAAATAAAAATATTGTTAAAATACTGGATAGGTTAGTTTTGTATAGATGTATATACATTTTTTATGTCAGATACGTTTGAATTATTTTATAAAAACTTCTTCCTCTTATTATAAGATACTGAAAGAAACCATGTAAACAATAATTTTGAAAATATAATTAAAAAAAAGGTTAAAATTTTTCTGTTTTTATCAGATAGTATTTTTTTATGTTTTTTAATGCAGTAAAATTTTTAAAAAATTCTAGGCTTTTTTTCTCCTTATGGTACTTTCTTTATAGTTATATATTTTTAATCAGGCATTTAATCTTCCTGAAATAAGCAGTCGTTTCAATAGAAGAATTTTTGAAATCATTTGTAAATGATAATAGATATACATTAATAATTTTTTTAAAAAACTAAAGCATTCCATTACTGCTTTTTTTTACTAAATTGAAATCAAATCATATACTGTCTATTTTCCTCCGGATAAAACTAAATCAGTCATTTTTATGCTAACGGTATGTAACGATTACATTACTTACGGTATGTTACGATTACATTAGCACATTACGTCAGAAATATTTTCTTTGTTGCTTTAAACTAATGTTTGATTTCTTAAGCAGTATTATGTTTTGTAGATCATTAATTGAAAACAAAAATTTGGAGGAAGACCTTATTTCTAGGAAAGAAAAGGAAAATGTTTACACTCGAAAATTTTCGTGCAATGTTGGGCTTAATGAAGGGAAAAAAAGTGGAACAAATTTGGAAAAGAGAAATTTTTTAAACAGAAATTATAGAAATCTCTCTCTCTCTCTCTCACTCGCATCGATCTGGCACACACACACAGATGTGCTGGCGTCGCGAGGGAAAGGGCGAATTCACTTGGGAATAAAGTTATACACTCAGCAAAGCCCGTGCAATGCCGGGCTAAGCGGAGGTGAAAGAAACCCGTCTACGTTGGTAAAGAGGTCAAAGAAACTTTGAAAAAAGGAATTTTAGTGACATAATAATATAGAAAACGCACCCACCTGGTATTGAGAAAGGAATGGGAAAGTTGTACAGTCAAGACCGCATTGCCATGCAGCTAACTGTCTTTAACTGTTGTTTAAGATTAAATCGCATTTCGTTGAGAGAATTTGATTTTATGCTAATTTGAGTGTTATTGAAATTCTAGCAAGTTGAGTGTTAGGTGTTAGGCTGCTATTAAAGTGAGCTTTGTGAAGTGATTGTAGAAAATCCTTGGTGTACTTCAAAAGAAGTTACAGACCGGGATATCCAGTTGACCCGGGTGAGACCTGAAGAGAGCTGTTACATCGGATCACTGGATCGGTGGGTGTGAGGTAGCGTACCAACCTCAAAAGCCTAAGGTTTGCTGGTTCAATCCCGGCTGGAGTCGATAGATTTTCTGCGTGTGAAAATATGATTATGTGATTATGATTTACATGTCATATGATTATGTGGCATGTAAAAGATCTCTTGAGCATCAATTTGGCTCTAGTCCTCTCGGCAAAATTAAATCACAGCAATATTTAGCAACCGACTAGGGTTTGAATTGAATTAAACAATTCAAACGTCACAATTTGTTTGCGGAAACCGCCACTAGATGGTGCGACCAATGAAATGGCTTCCGGTCTTCAGGGTTTGACGTGTCTGTAAATGGCTTAGCTGCCAAAATGCTGCCCATTTGAAGCAAAGAAACAAACAACATCTTATCATACTCAGTTATGGGCATAATTATTTGTTTTAAAAATGTAGGATATCTATTTAATTTGACTGCTCCTTCGGTTTATATAATTGCTAAACAGTAAATTGTTAGAATCAAATAATCTTAGTTATTTTTACAATATTTGTTCATTCGGTGTCCCAAACTTCACCATTGACCTCAGGGTCGTGACAGTAACGTCCAACGTCCCCCACTCCTGGGTTAGCAGTTGCCTCAAAAATTCAAATTCTTCCGGAATCGTTATTGTTTTTTTGTTTTTTTCGAAGTCAAGAAAATGTTGTAGACGATAACTTAACGTATTTTAAAATACCAGAATTTTTTATTTACTTTTTTTTTACTTGCGCCTATTTCAAGAATCATCTCACGGGCAGGTCTAGAGATTGGTTTGGAGTAATTGCGTATACTCTTTTTCGGGGAAGAGCGAGAGATTTTGCCCAATTAAAGACCGCGCAAATGGAGATGTTTCCTATGAATAGAAATAGATTCGAATCGGAAGCAGAATTCTATGTTTCTAAGCACAGTAGGGGGTCAGTCACCTTCTGAGTTGTTTATGTTAAAATTGCACAAATTGTTAAATTTATAGAATGACGGAGGAGAGGTCGTCCCCATATGTTGATGTTCGAAATTACTGCTGCTGTAGTGGTAAGTGCTTGCTATGGGAGTTTTCTTTACTGTTTCATCAATTTTGATGAAAGCCTAGATAAAAATGAAATACATTGTTATATAATGAATTTCATATTCTTTTGTTGGGTGTTGTCATGGATTAATCCCTTCGCCTCCCCTCTCTCTGTCTCTTTGCAATTATTTTATTTTTCATATATTTGTTGAGGGGTATGGCCTTTTCATCCTCTACACTGATATCTGCAACTATCTTCTCCCCCTCCCCCCCAAAAAACTATATTTTCTGGTGAGCGTTGGCAAAGTGTGGCTTGATTTATTGTTAGTGAAGTAAAACTTCTTTACGCACGCTTGACTTCGGGAGTAAGCTGGTGAATGCATGACGAGAGCGTTACGAAAAGTGTAATCGTTCGAGGGGAACGCACCGTTGAGTGAGTGAATGATAGAGTGAATGCATGAGTGAGTGAATTAAAGATAGAATGAGTGAGTGAGTGAATGAATGAGTGAGTGAGTGAATGAATGAGTGAGTGAGGGAACGATTGGGTGAGGGAGTGAATGAGTAAGTGAGTGAGTGAGTAAGTGAGTGAATGAGTGAGTGAGTGTTTGAGTGAATGATTGAGTGAATGAATGAATGAGTGAATGAATGAGTGAATGAATGAATTAATGAATGAGTGAGTAAGTAAATGAGTGAGTGAGTGAGTGAATAAGTGATGGAGATAATGAGTGAGTGAGTGAATGAGTGTGAGTGAGAAAATGAGTGTGAGTGAGTGAATGAGTGAGTGAGTCAATGAGTGAGTCAATGAGTGAGACAATGAGCGAGTGAGTCAATGAGTGAAAGAGTGAATGAATGAATGAGTGAATGAATGAGTTAATGCATGAGTGAATGTGTGACGGGTGCTTACGCGTTTCACTAACCTTCTCTCGAGTCTTTAAATATTTTATTTATTTTAACCAATCTCCGCCGAGAGCCAAAAGTGTGACTTATGCAAACAAGATAGTTTCGGGTTTAGCGAGTTCGAAAAAGATATAAAAGGAAGAAATGAAATGAAGAGAAGGAGGTTGATTAAGAGGGTGATTTTGAGAGATTAGTTTATCTAGTGGAAATATATTCGTCGGGAGAAGACTATTGAAAAGTGTTCATTAGTTCGGTTCGGGACGGAACTGAAAAATAGCTAAGATTGAAGCCACTCCTTAAAGCAATCCAGAATTAGAGAAACCTGCCTTAAGAAAAGGGTATCAGGTCAGTTATTTTCATAAATTAGATATAAATGCGCAGTTTGATTGTATGCGTTATTCTCCGTGGTTTCAGTTAGTATTCCGTCGTTCATAATCAGTTCTTCTCGCACTCCACTGTAATTTGTTGATCTTATAGTTTGAATAATATTTGTGTATTTCTCTATTAAGAAAAGTCAATAAATATAAGATTGATTTATTAATTTAGTTGTAATTAATTATGTGGATCCAACATATTCAGATTTAGATATTAATCGAAGGGGAGTTAATAATCATAGGGGTAGCGAAAGGCTACGACAAATGAGTGAGTGAGTGTATGAGTGAGTAGGTGAGTGAGTGGATGAGTGAGTGAGTGTGTGAATCAGTGAGTGAGTGTGTGAATGAGTGAGTGAAGGAGTGAATGAATGTTTTGTTTATATTAGAAACCTGTTCAAATGACGATGAAAATGTTGACATCACGAATTTTAATTGTATTTTCAGATTTAAGCGTAAAAATTGTTAGATCAGCAGGAGTGGCAATTTATCAGAAATAGAATGATGCCTCGAATATAGTAACTTTGGAACATGGACATTTTATTACAATATATTAGGTAAATTGATATTGGTCAATCATCAATTGGTGATATATGCGCTGTTCACTGTGTTTTGGACGATGGAACAAACATCATAATGGTAGTTGCTTACATTTCACCCAATAACACAGTTAATGATATTATAAAGTTTTTAAATAAAGTCTTATGATTCATGGTCGAGTAAGCTCTGAAGAATTAGGAGAAAACTATCATACGTTGCCAGTAATTTTAGGAGAATATTTAAATGTTAATTTCGCGTCCGAAGATGGACAACTCTTGGTAAACTTTCGACTAGATAAATTAGAACTACAAATGAATAAAATGAATAATAACCGAAATCAGCCTACCACAAGACATGGAACAACAATCGATGCAGATAGCTTTCTAATTTTCATTCGAAAACATATATATCTTATTTCTTATACCATAAGCCTATTGTCCGGTCTTACAATCAACCACAGTACTTACTGATGTATCCGATAATGAAAATAACGAATAAAAATAAAAAAATCAATTCAACAATATTAATTCATTGATGAAAACCCGCAATAAATTTAAATATTTGTATAAAATTAATATACGAATATGAATATACATGTATATATTATACATACATATATATGTGGGACGGCGTCTAGGGGAAGGTTCGATTTTAATGTTAAAATAAGCACGCAGAGTTAAAATAACCTAATTTATTAAAAACACAACTAAAACATTTACTATCTACAAGGGGTTTTAAATAATTCGAGATAGCACCATACCAATTCCGAAAACACGTCCTCTTTCTCAAACAACGGAGAGACCGATTTCCTCTGACCTGCCTTCGTTCAAGCTTTGGTGCCACTCCCAGTTTCTTTTCTGCCACCTCATAAATACATGACCTCATCGTATCGCTCAGCTAAAACTCACGTGGTTTCTATTAGTGGTGCCATCTCTTACAATAAAAATCAAAATAAATAAAAGAAAACTTGCACTCCTTTCCTACAAGTTCGGCCATCCTGGGAATCACTGACCTCAGTGATTTTACATACCATACAACAAAATATAGGCCTCTGCAAAATTAATATTAATCGGAGATAAAAATTCCAAGATAGACATTCAAATTTGAAAATAAGGATACAACTCTCAAAAATGAAATATTAATAGCAAAGAAAACAAAACACATAATACACATTATGTTCTTTTAAAAAGAATAGGAAACGCTTTTTATAAAAATACATCATTATGGTGTGTAAAATTTCATTAGATCAGCAGATGAATTTGTTATCTTAGGTCCCTCATGAGCACCCACTTTCTCTAAATCATATCTATCTCTAGGTTTTACTTTAACTATTCTATATGGTCCCTTCTCATGTGCTAACTTTATTATCCCAGTTTGCATATCTCTTGGTACAACTATCAATTCACGACCTTCAACATATTTGTAAAGAATTTCGTTTTTATCGAAAAAGTCTGAATTGCTGTTTGTTTCAATCAGTGACCTTAGACTCTGAGTGTATTCATCCTCTTGTTGTGCCCTTTTTAATCTTGCGGTTAGAGTATCGTTAGTAATTATTGCGACTGGATATCTGCTAAGGGCATCCACATGTTGCATTCTCTGGCCGGAACGATGCACAATTTCATAATCAAACTCTTCCAGCAATAATGCCCATCGCGCTATACGAGTAACCCCAAATCCTTTTTGACCATAGTCTTTTGAAACACTGAGCAATCCGTTATGACTTTGAAATGATTTCCCATAAGGTAGGTACGAAATTTCTTTAAAGCGTTGACAACAGCAAGAACTTCAAGTTCATAGCTGCTATACTTCTCTGCCGGAGTAGTTTTCTTAGACATGTATTGAACAGGATGCAATTTTCCATCTTCTGCCTCTTGGAGTAAGACGGCTCCGTAGCCTTGTTGACTTGCGTCCGTATGCAATTCGGTTGTTTTTCCCTGCTGGAAAATACTTAATACTGGACTTTCAGTCAACAATTGCCTGAACTTTTCAAATGCTTCTATTTGAGGTCGTTCAAAGACAAATCGATTGTCGTTTCTAATTAGGTTTCTCAAAGGTTTCGCTATTTTAGAGTATGACGGAATAAATTTTCGAAAATAGCCAGTGAGTCCTAAAAAGCTTTGAACTTGTTTGGCAGTCGTTGGTACAGGGAAATTCTTGACAGCTATCGTTTTTGCAACTGAAGGGCGCACCGTTTCATTTTCGACAACGTGACCCAAAAATTCCACCTTTCGTTTTAAAAACTGACATTTTTCAAACTTGATCTCCAACCCATATCTGGATGCGACCTCAAACACCTTCTTTAGTTTTTCCAAACCTTCTTCCTCATCTTTAGCTGAAACGATCAAATCGTCCAAATAAATTATTACGATGCCTTTTCGCATGAGTTCCCTAAAAATGCTGTATACATATCTTTGGAATACGCTTGGGCTTGTACTGAGACCAAAAGGTACCTTATTAAATTCGAACTGCCCGTCTGGTACAACAAAGGAGGTGAAATGCTTGCAATCCTCGTTCACGTCGACATGAAAAAAACCATTTTTCAAGTCTAGCGTGGAATACACTTTGGCTTCTTGCAGCCTGTCCAATACGTCCTCTATCAGTGGCAAGGGGAAGCGATCCTTGACTAGTTTTCGGTTCAGTTTCCTATAGTCAATGCATAGTCTGTCGGTACCGTCTTTCTTCTTGACTAACACGATTGGACTTGTATATTCAGAAGAGCTTGGTCTCACGATTCCCTTATCCAACCATTCGTTGACCTGCTTGTTGACGGTCTGATTCTCCAGAAACGACAAACGGCGTGCTGTTTGGTAAACTGGTATATCATCCTTCAGGATAATTCTCATGGATACATTTGTCGTTTCGGTCTTCTTAGGTGTATAGCTGTTGATTAGTTCAGAGAGTTCCTTTCTTATTCGAGGATTGATAACATGTTTAACCTCGATTTCGTCTTCAGTTCTTGCTTCATAAACCTGTGTATTCACAAACCACACCTTCTCTTCGTGTTTACGGAAATAAACACCTTTTTTATCAAAGCCAACAAAAGCTTGTTCCAAAATGTCCGATCCTATCACTGCCTGGATCTCCAAATGCAGCGCAGGCACGACATGCCATATTACGGAATATTTCTCTCCATACAATTCGATTTCTCGTTGGAACGATCCTTTTGTTTTGACTTCGTACTTTCCCAATCCAGATAACACGACAATGTCCTTCGAGAGCTTCGTTTGCTCGATGATTCATTTGCTTACATCTTCACGAATGAGCGAAACTGAGCTTACAGTGTCGATTAGAGCCTCAAAAGTCTTGTTTCCGAGGGTTATTTTCCTGGTCTTAATTACGTCTTGCTGAATTCGAGAACAGATCTGGACCGGAGAACCTGAAGATTTATTGATTTTCGTACCCTTGTTTGCGCTTTGTACAATCTACGGCATAGTGACCTGGTGCCCTGCAGTAGCTACATGTTACCTGTTTAACTCTTTTATCGTAAGTTCTCGTCGATTGAAAGCATTTTCTATCATTCCAATTATTTCCAAAGTGAAAACGTTCTTGCCTTTGAGAACAATTATCGTTATTGTTCGATCTTTTAGCAAATGAGTTTAACTGCTTTGGCCCTATAGTTCTTCGGACGTCCTCATGATCTTCAAATTTTTTCGCTAGCTCAATAGATGAGGTAATAGTAGACCATTCGTCCAAAAAGTGTTCCTGAAAATCATACGGTGCCCTCTTTTTCATTTGATCGGCTATGATTAATTCTCGTAATTGGTCGTAGGTGTTCACTTTTAAGCCCAAAGTCCATCCATCAAAATACGTCTATAATTCGTGTTGAAAATCTTGCCATGTTCGTTCATCGGACTTTTGGTGAAACAAAAATAACTAACGAAATTTTTCGGGAGATAATTTTTAGTCTTTGTAATAGTAAATCCTTTACATGATCGTAATCATTACACTTATCAGTTGGTTTTCTTGCGATCAGATGGGCAATTTCGACGGGTATTAAACCTATAAGTTTTTGAACCCAATATTTTTTCGGTAAGAAAGTTAGTTCTGCATGGCGCTCAAAGAAGGTAAGATTCAAACCAATATCTTCCTTCATATTAAACTTATGAAAAGTTTTGTGAATCAGTTTATTTGATGCTTGGACGTTTTCGGCGTTATTCGGCATACCAGCAGTCTGTTGCGCTTGTATTCGCAACTTCTCTAATTCGTACTATCGTCTTTTTCTCTCATCCTTTCGCATATCCTCTCTCTCCCTCTCAGCCCTTTCTCTCTCTTCTCTTTTTGTACGTTCCTCCACTATGCTATCAAGCATCTTTTTAACATCGTCTTCAACGTAATCTGGGCTTTTTACGATCCTTTACGACCTTTAACTTCAATTTTGTGATACCTGCTTCAATAGTAAGATCCAAATCCTCGGCGAGTGACACCAAATCCTTCTTCTTTTTCACGAGTAAGAATGCCATTTTTATACTCAGAATGGTGACCCAGAGAACAACTTAAATTTTTTCCCAAGTTAAATGAGACAAAACTATGAGAAAAGTTTACTCACTTAAACAGACACAAAAGATAATTTAAATAAGATGCAATTATCAATTATAAACAATTATAGACAAAAATGGACTTTTTAAAGAATTCCCGGAATCTAAACCCTTTTGCAAAACACAACAGTATTACAGTTAATATCAATTTTATTTTTATTAAAAAAACAACGCGTTCCTCTCATTTATCGAAAATAGATTACCAAGAAAAAACACAGAAAGTACTCAGTTATTAATCCAAAACTAAAAGAACATCAAATATCTATGTCTGCAATTAAACCAATAATAGTACCTGGTATTTCAAAATTCAATTTCAGATTCACAGAACAGGAAATATACACATACAAAATCATTTATTTAATTTTCGCCTATTACTCACACAATACCAAAAAAGAATACTAGCACAATTCAATGTAATTCTGAAGACACTTTACGTTGACCTCAATGACACAGGAAATCTTGTTTCGCGTTGATAACTCGCAATTCGATGCAGTTCCAAAGGTTCTCTCGTCAGTGTTGACCTCAATGATCAAGGCAATCCCGTTCAATTCGTTCAGTATCTCGTTGAGTCGCTGGGCTTCCAGTTTTGGTTGACTGTAGCTGACGTGGAAATTCGCCAAGGTTCTGTGTTTCTAACCAAGTCAATTGACCCCTTCCTCCTATTGACTGTTCTCGCTGAAGTATTTCCGTATCGCTCGCAGAATCTCCATATCGCTCGTAAGACTTCCGTATCGCTCGTAAAATTTCTTATCCAGCTGAAGGCTTCGCCGGGTCTCTATTCGATGCAAGGCAAGGTCTATGTACCACTCAGGAAATCAAAAATCGATGAGGAGGTAAAACTTTTAAAAAATGCTCTTAGATAAAACTTTGAATAGTTTAAATTCTCGGTCGAACCCCCAATTTGTGGGACGGCGTTCGATTTTAACGTTAAAATAAGCACGCAGAGTTAAAATAACCTAATTTATTAAAAACACAACTAAAACATTTACTATCTACAAGGGGTTTTAAATAATTCGAGATAGCACCATGCCAATTCCGAAAACACGTCCTCTTTCTCAAACAACGGAGAGACCGATTTCCTCTGACCTGCCTTCGTTCAAGCTTTGGTGCCACTCTCAGTTTCTTTTCTGCCACCTCATAAATACATGACCTCATCGTATCACGCAGCTAAAACTCACGTGGTTTCTATTAGTGGTGCCATCTCTTACAATAAAAATCAAAAGAAATAAAAGAAAACTTGCACTCCTTTCCTACATATATATATATATATATATATATATATATATATAACACTTGTAAAATTACATAAAGATAATTTGTTTAAAAGTGTCAAATATGATATATTTGGTTCTCTACTTAGGTTAGTTCTAAAAGAGAAATATGTTTATTATAATGGTAATTATTTTTATCAACAGATTAAGGGTCTACCACAAGGTGGCCCAGCTAGCAACTGTCTTGCCAATTTATCATTACAATATTTTGAAAATAGTTTCACAGACACAACCTAGAATATTACTTTTTCGTTATATAGATGATATAATCATTTTTGGCTAGCAAGACAACTTTAAACCTAATATTAATTTTTATCCACAATATCTTAATTTAATACAGACAAATAATAACAATTATGAAGCAAATTTTCTTGATATAGAAATTAAATTAAAATATAGTAAAATAGTTACTAATATTTATGATAAACGAGAGGACTTTAATTTCAATATTATAAAAGTACCGCATTGGGAGAGTAATGTGCACGTTTCTATATTCAGAAATATTATTATTAATTACACACTACGCAATAAATTTCTAGTTTCAAATAATTCAGAAAAAAATTAAAAAACTATGAACAGTTTTACTAAATACTGTTTAGTTCAAAAATACCCAATTAATTTTATTAATAGATATTTGAATAAAGAAATTCTAAATAGTAAGGATTAAATTTCCATAGTTTTATTAGGTTAATATTATACATTTATTATTCTTCCTAGATAGTTTTAAATACTCCGGTTTCTAGTTTTAGATAAAATTATTTTTTTAAATTTATTATATTTTTTAAATCATATTATCTTAGAGTCTCTAAGATAATGGTAGTATGTTTACAATTCTTATTTTATTATTTCTATTCTTTTCATACTTTTGCTAAGTGCTATTTTTCATCCATTGCTTTGTTTTGAATTTGTATTTGGGTCCAGAACCTACCAATAACTTGTTTATTGTACTCAGATTTAGCGCGGGCTCGGCATTTCTGTATGCAATTTTTAGGTAAGTTACCTTTTTCTCATAATGGATTTAGATTTCCTATCCATTATTTCCAATTGGTTTTTGCTCGGTATTATTAACAGAAAGGGGGAAGGTTGGCTGGCCAAAAAACATGTTCAACCCCACTTTTATACAGAAAGATTTTTTAAGAGGAATTTTTTTTTGTATGCTAGTTGTCCTAAGTCAGCAATGTTGATAATACTGTAGCATCCATTCTTTTATATTTTTATATTTTACTCTGTTATTTCAATTTTTTCATATCCTTTTAAATTCTGTTGTCTGGTTATCTTGCAATTGCAATTCTTTTAAGTATTAATCATGTTAATTATCTCTCTCTTGTAGAGAAATTTTGATTATATGTAATATATATATACATACATATAGATGGAGCTAAATAAGTTTTACTTCAGTCATGTGGTCTAAAGCACATTAATTTTTTTTTTAATAATAAAACTTTATCATACATTTTATTATTTTTCATGGAATACTGAGCTAATTTTTAAAGAAATTTTTTTCCCGGCATCTAAAAGAAAAATAATTCTCACACAAAGAAGAAATTTCCCAGTTGATGAATAAATCCGATTTAGATTTTAGCAAACACTGGGATGCTGTGTACAGAACCATATGTCTACTGAAAAGAGTTCAGTTGAAAGCGATAAAGAAAACATAGAAATGTTTCTAATGGACTTTAGATCACCCTTTACCATCAAAGTCTCTTGAACCTATTCAATTAATTAATTTAGCTGTGGCAAATTCCTAGTTTCAGTTCAAACAAGATGCCATATCAAATAAAATTTCTCCAAAAAAAATCAAAATATATCTCTTAAAATTTAAGTTATATATAGCTGAAGTAGCAGTATCTCCACCTATTAACAGAAGTATTTTGAACTGATGATGAAGATGACAGTGTTGTAATTTCTCTCTCAACAAGATAGAAGTATGATAATGCTCCTACACTAAAATGCCATTTCAGGGTAATTGGTAGGATATAGTTAGCCATTTTTAATTATGACATTTCAAGGCCTCGTAAGAGAATATTTGAAAATTGTGGAAACAGTTCGAAAAACACATTGTGAAAAAATTGCAATATTCGTACTCGTACCCTCCACGTTCCATGGGGATAGCAACATTTTGTTATTATTTTTTCCAGTGTTATTAGGGTTAATATAGTCTTAATAACCAGAAGAATTTAATATTTGAAGAAAAAAATATGTCGGGTCTTAAAGGGCAGTGATTCGACCAAGTGACGAGGCGATGCCTTTTCAGGGTAAGAGGTTTGTGATATGTGAACGGATGAGGTTTCGACCTTCGAGTAAATACTGTTTTGTCCTAGAACTAACAATTATCCCTTTATACGAGCTGTACTTTTGTTTGTGGTCAGTTTTATTTTAATGAAAACAACCCTAACGTTTACCAATTATTACTAATGTATTGCTGAACCAGTACACTTATCGTTTTATCCAAAGCATCAATCATCAATACGAACCGAGCAGAAGGAGAAAATTGTGCTAAGATGATCGCATTGCACAATAGGTCTTTCCACAGGTTAAATAACGTGATGACGTCTTTGCCAAACGATAAACATAGGGTAATTTTACTTGACCTTTTTCATAGAGCTAATCACTGCTTCTTGATCATGAGTAGCCTTTGGAAAGAACTTTCTATATAAAACAATCATATAAAAAATATTCAAAGTTGTTGGGTTCTTTTGGGTCGTCGAAATTCTTCTAAGGATTTTATTACATCTTCGCAAGGTTTAATACAAGCTAAAGAAATTTTTTACATTAAATGGGGCTGTGGATTGGTATTTTTATCATTGCAAACCTTGTACAATCCCCGGGTATCACTTTTTAGAGTGGCACCATGTAGATAGATACTAAAGTAATTTTAACATCTATTTTCTTTCTCAGGGGGAGGCATCTGGACTCTGACGACACGAAATTGTATTAGGAATTTAATTTTGCCGAGCGTGCAAAAGTCAATCATGCAATCTAAGAATCTTTAACACGCCGCATACGACAAAGACTCTGTCGATCTCTCTCTCTCTCTCTCTCTCTCTCTCTCTCTCTCTCTCTCTCTCATGCATCATAAAAATCCACTGACTTGGGCCAGGGTCGAATCCACAAACTTAGGTGTACAAGGCCAGCTCCTAACCAACTAAACAACACAGCCGGACACCATCTAAATATATTTTGAAACAAAAAAGCTAACCTCTGGTTTTCCGAATAGATATTTTGCAGTTTTAAAACTGAGGCCATTTTGTTGGTTTCAAAAACTATTGAGAGATGTGTGTGATTTTCTGTACTGCCGGACGCTATTAAAATGTTATTACAGTAGAATGTCGTTTATCCGAATCAATTGGGACCGGACATCGTTCGGATACGCAATTATTCGGATAACCAAAAACCGACTGCGATCCATGCAGTATATGATACTGGACACTATACAAATATTGAAAATCATCACATGCGGGAAACGTGTTGAAGAGAAAAAAGCAAAATAGGTACAAAATGTCGCAATTTTACCTTGATTGAGGAAAGTTATCACTTATTTTTCACTGTACCATTGTACACCTTCGTTTTTTCTATATAAGATCTCTGATTCTATTCAACAGCAGTAGTTGAAGTAGGACAGCACTCTGATTGTTATTCGTACCACTTCATAACTGTCTGTAACGCAGAAACGCGTCAGGATTTGCTACTTTCGTTGTTGTTGTCCTCGTCTTCATCCGTTTCATCGTCGATAGGGTTGGATCCTTCTTGCACGGAAGTTACAATCTCGTCATCAATTAGCATTTGAAATCCACAGTCTTCTGCATCGCATGCCATCTAGGTTTCTACATCAACAAAACTGAATAAAAGAGTATGTATACACCCCTTCACTTGTAAACAAACTGACCTAATATTCCGCGCAGATGTTTACGAAATCACACAACTGAAATTCCCTAAATATCCCTCACCTTGGTTTTTCCCGTCACTTTTGGCCTGATGGGAAACAACTGTTTAGCATTGCACTGTTCGAAAACATATCTGGACTTTGGTTCGGATATTTGACGCTCAGGATAATAAATGTTAGGATAAACGACGTTCTACTGTATATAGAAGAAAAAAACCCCAATGTATCGCTATACGGAAAATACTGCACATGAAATAATGAAATGGCTGAGCTGTGTTTCATGCTAAAAGTCAAGCTGGGAAGTTAAAAAACAGTGCAAATAGCCGAAGACAGGATCAAACGGGATTCGATAGTTCGAGGCCTAGATTATTATTATACATCTCTGAATTTCCACACACAACCTTACAAACCAATTCTTGATGATGCAAATGTTTAGTTTTTGCTTTTTGATTCGCGAAACTTTTGAAGATTCCCACCAAAACTGGACTTTTTAGAAATATATAATTTAGAGAAGTGGACTTATTCATATTTAAACGCGTCAAGGTAGAAATTTTTGAAGTGAAACTTCTTTAGGCACAGGAGTGAATGGGAAATTTGCCCAGTTTTGCGTAACAGGGAAAAAGCGAACGGAAGTAGTGATGCCCCCCCCCGAAACGTCGCCATGTAGAGGAGATAGCGAGAGGGAGGAAAAGAGAGCGGGTGGGGGGAACCACGTGACTTGTGTCATATCTGTGAAAAATTGAACGCCAACGGATGACGTTTTAGCCCCGACAGATTAACGCGCTTCAGCTCCTCCGCACGAAGGTTCTTCAGCGGCACTAGACTCGAACTTATGACACGCAGACCACGAGTTCTTGACCTGACCACTAGGCTACTTAGGACACGATGAAGTAAGAGGAAACATGTAAAAT
>BMAO01035959.1:197056-262604 GCA_019973975.1 Trichonephila clavata | reverse complement strand
GGTAAGTAAACGAATCAAATTTTCTTTATCATACAACACAATAAAACGTTCTGAAAAACGGAATATATTTTCACAATTTTCTGAAAGAATAATTAAAATTGATTTTTCTTTTCATAACAAAATTGATTAAAGTAAAAGTTTTAAAGATGAATAATTAAACAAAGATGTATAAAAAAAGCATCTTGATGATTATAGAAAGACACAATGAAAAAATACTAGTTATTTCAAATTGCTATGCATTTTTTTTTACTATTCAGGAAACACAGAATTACTGATTCGAAATTCCGATTTAATTTAAATGTAAATGCCAGAAAAAATACTCACCAAGTTTAGTTTAATTTATTACGATTTTTTCGAAATATTTCTTGCAACAATAGGACTCCCATTGTTTGAATTCCAATTAATTAATATTTTCATATTCTTACATTCATCATTGAAATAAATTTACTTTGGCTTGGTTATTATATGATGTTTACGTATATTAAATTTGTCTTGATTTGTAAAATACACACAATGCTAAAATTTTACTAAAAAAAATCGAGGCGTATATATTAAAATGATTTTTGTGAATAAGAAATAGCTGTTCGTTATTTAAGGTATGTGACTACCTTCGGAGCACTTTTTTTGAAATATATAAATTTTCAACTAAATAAACATTTTTATATTTGAAATGGAGCATAAAACTAAGAATTTAAGTACAATTTCCACAAAATTAAAAATAATTTTCGATATATTGGAATTTTGAGTGAAATTTTAGTGAAAAATTGCAGTTACGGTTAGGCTTGTATTGAAAATTCTAATAAATATATTCGAATAATATTTATGCAATACATAAATAAAATCATTATCTGTGCTTATAGCTATAAAATTTGTGATACTTTTGAAAAGTTTTTGAAATATGTCATTTTTTATGCGAGAACTCAATTTTTTACAAAAAACTATGTTATTTTCTCACAAAAAGTGCAATAAAATCAATAAATATATACACAGAGATTAGATTATAGTCTAGACTGGAGAAAAAACTAAATAAGACATTTTCTGAAAATTTTAATTCAATATCTTAAAAAGCAATCCTGTAGTGAACTTTACCGTGAAGCTAAAAATTGAAAAACATAGTTCCTCAGAAATGCATTTAAGATTTTAATATGGTATAAAAAATTTTCTACTATTTGTACATTTTTAAAACTCACCATATTTATGGGTCAAGATCTCATTAGCTTCATGTTTAACTAATTTTGACTTTTTTCAACTTTTGCTGTTTTCTGGAGAGTTTTATAGACAATAACAATTGTCATTTTTAGTGAAATTTTGATGAAAATTGCATTTTTAGAAAATTCTAATGAATGTATTTAAATAATATTTATACAGTACGTAAATGACATCTTTATAAGTGTTAGGAATAAAAAAGATTTGTAATACTTTTGAAAGTTTTTTAATTATGCCAAATTTTATGCAAAACCAAGATTTCTTAAAAAAACTAATGATCATTTTCATAAAAAAGCAATAAAGTACATAAATATATACACAGAGTTTAGATTTGATTCATAACACAGATATAACAAAATAAAACATGTTCTGAAAATTTCAATTCAATATCTTACAAATATTTTGAGTAGGGATGTACATCCGGTTTTGTAAGCTTCATTTCCGGTTTACTAATTATGCTATAACCTTGCTTCTAAATATCGTAAAAATAAAACTAGAGTGTTTTTGGAATCTTTAATGTATGGGCTATAAAATAAAAGCATAAAATCAATTTCGAAAATTTTCCCCAAAACGACGAATTTGGGTAGTCACATACCTTAAAGTAAATTAAGTGAAGGAAAAATATTCAATTAAAAAAATCATATTAAGTATTAAACATTTTTGATATAATAAAAAGCAAATGTTTGATTAAAATGAAAGATGTTTAGGATGTATATCTCATGGTATTATTTATAGTTTAGCGTGTTTGGAATGCATGGTCTGTATCAAAACTAATACAGTAGTCTCAAAAACTCGCCACTCACTAACCCGGCTGCCCGGATCACTCGGTCACACCATTGCGGGTCGAAAAAAAAATTCCTCGTGCAGACCCGTTCAAGTATAAGCTGGTGGGTTCTATGGAGCACCTAGTCCTTTGGCAGGACTCTAATCTCCTTTCATGGTTTTGGGAGAGACTGAAACGATACTTATTGTTGCCATTTTAAATAAAAATACTGAGGTGGATAAGTTTAAATTAATGATACAGCGAGTTAAAGATATTCCAGATGCGATGATAATAAATTTGATAGGAGCTCTTAAAGAAGGGCTCCGAGACAAGGGAGATGAAAGAAATTTAGATATCTGGAAGTAGGCGGGTTTGCCTAGCCAATCAGGGGGCAGCAAGCGTCCATAGTTCATAGGCCGGCGATTAAAGGCCGGCAATTAAAGGGCCGGTGGAAAAGGGATATTTAAGTAGGAGAAAGAAATTAAATGGTAAAGTAAATGGGATTTAATCAAAATCTGGATTGACCAGGATGTCTCTTGCCTTCTAATAAAGGAATAGGTATTATAGGATCTATTTCATGGAGAGTTGGGTTTTCGTGGTTATCCACTTTGTTGAAGAACTTTATTGCTAGTTTTTTAATGGTTTGTCTAATAGTGGGGATTTTACATGAATTTCTGAGGTCTTTATTTCTGATGTACCAGTGCACATCGAAAATTTGTCTAATAATTACGTTTTGAGCAGTTTCAATTAGATTAATGTTGGACGTTGCTGCGTGTCCCAGACTGGGGAGGCGTAGGTGAGGAGAGGTTTCAGGATCAGTGTGTAGATAAGCATTTTATTTCGTCTACTTAAGTTAGACTTTCTGCAAATTAAGGGTAGTTTACGCGTACCGCTGCTTTAAATTTATTTTTAACATGTGTTGCGTGTTGTCGGAAAGTGAGGTTTTTATCTATAATGACACCAAGATACTTGGTGTGCTGAGACCAGGGAATTCTTTGATTTTGTAAAATAATTTCCGGAGGTAGTTTTTTATTAGAAAAGAAACTGCTTCAGTTTTTGACGTGTTCAGGGCGATTTTCCACACTGAGAACCATGTCTCAAGGTGAGCTAGGTGTCATTTAAGTTGGTGATAAGGGTGTTGGAGTCATAGTGTCGTGATAGTATAGCTGTGTCATCTGCGTACATACATAATTTAGTGTTAGTGCTTTTAATAATGTCATTGACATACAGGTTAAATAGAATAGGGCCAAGAATTGACCCTTGAGCTACCCCTGCATTTATTGTCTTTTCTTGAGAGTAAGTATTATTAATCTTAACTGAGAAGGTTCTATTAGAGATATAGGATTTAATTAGGAGAATTAAGGGGGGTGGAATATTGTAAGTTATTAGTTTAAAAATTAGACCGGTATGCCAGACTCGGTCGAAAGCTTTTTGGATATCAAGAAAAACGGCGGCCGTGTTCTGATTCCTGTCATTTGCCTCTTTGATATACTCGACTACTCTGAGAAGCTGGTAAGTTGTGGAGTGACGAGGACGGAACCCGTACTGCTCCGGAATCAGGATGTTTTTAGTTTCCAAGAAGTCATTAAGTCTGGCTAAGATAATTCTTTCAGCCAGCTTGCTGAGAACTGGGAGTAGCGAGATTGGGCGGTATGACTCTGGGGCGGTTTTGCTTTTTCCCGCTTTCAGAATCGGAATCACAACTGCCGTTTTCCATGATGTGGGAAAGTATTTTAATTTAAGCATGCTATCGATGATGTTAGTGATCCGGAAAATTATTAGTAGAGGTAGGTTTTTAAGCATTTTATTCGTTATTCCATCTCTGCCTGGAGATTTCTTGATTTTTACATTTTTAATAACAGTGATGAGTTCCGAAGGCAGAGGAGGGGGAGGGGGTCAGTGTTGTTATTATTAGTGATGAAGTACGCATCCACAATGTTTGAGATGATTTCGTCTTTGTGTGGGTTATGTATGTCGTTGATCTGAAATTGTCTCTCCAGCGAATTAGCAATAAGATCAGTTTTGTGTGTGTCGCTGAGAGCAGTACCGTCAGGGCCGTTAAGGGCCGAAATCGGGCGGCTTTCCTTCTGAATGCTCTGGCAGTCCCCCAGAGGAATTGTCCTCAGTACTCAGAGTGGAAAGTGTTTCCTCCCATACTTGTTGTCTGTAGAGATAGGTTTTTCTTTTAATTTTATTTTGGAGTCTATTTAATTCTGTTTTGTGTTGTGGGTGTCTGGTGGTTTGCCAAGTTTTCTTGGCTCGGTTTCTTGCTTTAATCAGTTCTTTAAGCTCACCCTGGACAAATGGTTGTTCCGAGTGGTGGACTGGTTTTGATGCACTGGCATGGGCACTTAAAATTTCGTTGGTGAGGTTGTCCACTTGGGTGTCAACCTCGTCAGTAGAATTAGCATCAGGAGATAGAAATTATTTGGGTTAGATAGAATAGATTTAAATTTACTCCAGGTAGTGGTGAGTTTAGGTGGGGAAGTTGAAATTGAGTAGTTCTCGGGAAATGAATATTTATCGGGTTGTGGTCAGAGCTTAGTTCTGGGATTGATTCTATGGTGCAGGGCCAGTTTAGATTTTTTACCAGTGCATAGTCAATTGTAGTAGCTGAAGCAGTTCCGTATCTAGTGGGTGTAGGTGGGGCATAGAGATCAATATTATTATTAATGATGTAGCTGTAGAGCTCCGTTCAAGGTCCAACTTCGATCCTTTACTAACCCCTTAACGAGAAGCAGCTACCTGATTGGGCAAGCGCTCTGTTCTCCTAAGCAGATAAACCCCGGCCGTTTTGGCGGTCTTTTCACAGTCGGAAGTTGACGGACAAGGTGCTGGGTTCTCCCGGTCGCCGAGCGAATTGACCTGACGCTTTAAAGATTAAGTTGACTGTTCGCCAGACTCGGTCAACACAGATTCACTGCTCTTTTTCTCTCAACACAGACAACAATATCAGCTCCAGCAATTTTATTTAATTCCTAAGGTCGCAATTTTCACTTTAATTGTTCCCTTTATTTTTGTTATTTACCCAATTAATCATGGCAAGTTCTACCAGTAATGCTTAACAACATCTTTAAAGATAGGGTATCAAGACCTCACCAGAGATCAAATGCCCCGATGACCATTCTACCCATTTAAGGTCCCGCATTCCTTTGTCTGGCATCACACCGAGCAAGACATTATGTTCGTAGCAGAAATTATTGGAGCTGTCACGGTTAATGAGAAAATGCCAGAAAAACAAGACGTTAACGTTGAGGACACAGTGTAAACTCCACAAATTTGACATAGTGAGGGACTAAAGGCTATGGAAACCACACTTCAGTATTTTGAACAACAAGGTATTTCGGTAATGGATTTATTGTTCCTTCATCGTCTTTGTGTTGAAGCGGCAAAACGGAGAGGGCAGTACGGAAGACAACATGGCATTAAAAAAAAAAAGAGTAGTCAGTTTTTGCAAAGCCGGCTACTTAATTTTTAGATAGTTTTATACCTTCATAAAGTAATTTCTGAATTATGCCTGTTCAGATAAATTTCTGTAAGACCCCGCTTAACGCTGTTACGTTTAGCGCTGTTTCGGCTAAACGCTCTTTCATTTGAAATGAGGGATTCTCCGAAATTGTACGCAGCTTTAGACTACCCGATATCCGAAGCAGTTTATGTGTGTTTCTTCTTTCCTGCGGTGATATACGAACGTATTTTATCGTTTCAAATATTCGTTGACGTTATTGTAAGTATAAATTTATATAATATAACGATTGCTATAGTGAAAAAAATTTTGATTTTTAGTTTTTATCATGGGTGGGTGTGATCATCAAAGGGTTCTTTCTAGCATCTAATTTTTCTAAACTCTTAAGTTTTTCTTTGCATCGGTGGTTCATTTTGTATGAATCTAATTATTTATATATAATATTACATTTATTCTAATCTTATCAAGTAAGTCTAATTAATCCATCAAGCGACACGCAGAAAAGGCAGAAAATTGGAAATACAGAAGAGACTGAATGATCTGAAATGTAATCATACTGACTTAGAATTTTATTTATTTTTATATGTATATTCGTTTATTATGTTTCTATATTTGTAAGAAATACATTTTTGTTTTATTGTTATAAAAACGCAATTAATAAATGTACAGGTAATGGTAAAATACCTGACCAATTTTCTACCCATCTTCTCCTAACCCCATTATTTACATGATGAGATAACCTTGTTTAACACTGTTTCATATTACCCTCTACTTTGGTAGACAGTATACCCGCCTTAAACGGAATCTTACTGTACTATATATTTATTATATAATTTTTGCTTTCATGTAGTAAATGCTCTATGCCTTCATAAAGTACGTACTTTTCCTTTGTTTAAGGGTATTTAGGTAGTTTAATTTCTGTTGTACTCAAGCAAACGATATAAACAATATTTTCTGAGTAAACACTCGTGCCTTTTCTTTTTTAATCCCATTCTCGATAACACGACATTTTCGCTAACTCAGCCACCCTTCGGTCCTCATTAGGCTGAGTTTTCGGGATTCTATTGTGTATTTCTAGTTAAATTTTAGTTTTCGTTCCATTTATCAAAATATACTACTGATTTTATTTCAAAACATAGTTGTTTTTTACTTTTGTACTTCCATTTGTATAACATATTCAAAATCTATTTGGATATGGACCCATTAAGCAAATTAATAAAAATGTGAAATCAGATTGTGGATGTAGATGACAAACAGCTTAGATCTTTATATAAGCCTGAAGGAACCTTATTTTCTCGGAATGTAGTTAAAAGTAAATAAACCCATAAAGTATTTAAATTTTGTTTTTGTGCAGAGTTCTCACATGTATAGTTTAATTATTTGTATTCGTAGATTTAATATAAAGAGACGGATTAACATAATATATTTAACCAAGAACCGAGAGCTTTGTTGAATGTAATTTCCATTTTCTAAGCAAATTTAAATGAATTAGAGAGAGAGACTACTATATATTTCTCTGTTTTCTAAAATTAACATTTGCAAACAGAACTGTATTAACGAAGTGGTTTATTTTTAAATATTTAAGTGGAAAAAAAGTATACTTTTCACACTCTTAAAACAAAAGTTTAAATTAAATATGAAATTAAATGAGAATGGGGGACTAATGACAGTTTTATTATTTGCATTTGCGAAATAAAGTAAGAAGATTATGTTGTCAGTAAATATTTTTTCTTCGTTGACTCCGAAAATTAATTATTTAAACTTGTTAGGATAAAAAGAACCTTCAAGGCAAATTAACAGTTATTGATGAAACGTTAGACAATTATCCTTACGTGCATATTTCCCTGAGCAGCATGCTTCAGAAATTCTTTGTTCTCAAATCATTACATTATTCTAAATTCACATTTGTATAGAAAAGGAAAAATAATAACGAATGAATGGAATTTCGTTGATATTTCCATTATGTTATAAATTTTTATTTGTAAATTCATACGTAGTATATAAAAATATTTTGAATACTAGAATATTTGATCTGACTTGAAAAAATGAAAAAAGTTATTTTGTACACCTAACGGGAACTAACCACGACTTGACTTCTCAAAAAACTAAAAAGTTAGTGTTTTTGAATCAAAATGATGCAATATTGTATCACTCACGTTTGCGGACCAATCAGAAAAGACTTTACCGAAATAATATGATTTTAATAGCTTCCAGTTGACCAAGACTGTAAGCAAATGAGATATCGGGAACGAACAATGAATACTTTTGTAATTGTTTTAAATGTGCGCATATTTGTCTATTTGTATTTGTGCTATACTTTTCGTGTAGCCGCTTTACTCGTTTGCTCGTCAATAAAATGTGGATTTAAACATATCAAGCTTTCTCATTCTGTACACGATTGCAACAAAAATATTTGAATACCAAAATACTATAATTCTCTAGTCCAGAATCATCACACATATATATTTAATAAGGGACAATTTTCTATAGCATTTAGATTGTATAGTATTTAAATAGTCGATTTACCTTAAAAGCAGTTATTTCAAGTAGAATTATATATACATAAGAATTTTAGATGAAGGTAAATCTCTATTTTAGAACCTTTTCACATTGATTGGCGATTCTAAATGCACAGTTAAGTTTGACTGCTGATTCTAAGGGTTTAACTCAATTTCGTAGTAAATTAGATTCGTCATTTACCTACGATTGTATAATGTGACAGAGTTTATTAATATACTGTCCTCTGGTGCTTTTACGGAATCATTAACATCAGTAGTCAACCTTGCCTAGAACAGTTGTGCTACTAACACTTGTCAGAATAGTCTCTCTTGTATAGTTATCAGTCATCGAATTAGAGATTTGATTTAAATAATGGAAACAACTTAACTATCACACGCATGATACTAAAATACTTTGTTCGGAAGATAAGTAATCAATCTAAGTAATTAAAAAGAAATCAGAATCGCAGCTATACTATCATAAAATAGAAGGATAAACATATCTGGAAGTTGGATAATAAGTTTATTACAGAAACCTACCTCTCACGCACAATCTAAATAATTATTTTAAAAAGAAATAGATAATTATGAGATTATGTGAAGGTCGTAAGTTAGTTGAATTTATCCATCCTTAAGAGAAAGATGTACAGATGTCCAGAAACTCCACAGCACTCAATCTGTTGTGGAAGAAACAAAAATTTGATGATTTTTTTAAACAATAGGCTGATTATATAAATTAAAGATGATATGGAAGTACTTTTGAATTTTAAATGGTGTATTTTAGAAGCACACATAGGTTAAACTATAGAGTACTTTTTCAAAAATGAGCTGCTGGGCGTAATTGTGATGTCATATCAATCGGAATTTAAATAAAAAGGAACTCAAACATTGAATAAAGAATTACGAAAAAAACATTGGAATCAGATGCTGAATTGCAAATTTTAAGATAAATAAATATATTTTCCTCTAGTTATACACGGGAAAATGTAATTTGAAAATCATGCACACTTCCTCAAATCTTGAGTGAAACGAACGTTACGGTTAAGTTTTAAATTTTAAGGTCAAACCAAAACTTAAATTGATAATGCGAAGATTATTTAGTACAGTTTATATAATGACATGAATTCCTATACTATGAAAGTATAAGTGATCCCAAATGAGAAAATAGTAGAGACTCTTTCTGTAGATTGTGATATATTCTGAAAAATCCCCAGATAAATGAGAAATCTAATGAGTTTAATTTGAGTTTCGGAACAGAATAGGTACAATCAGTAGTTCTAAACATTGTTTTAAGAGTATGATTCTTATAAAGTACGTTGTATTCAACATACATTGAATATTTCACTTCAAATTGATGAAAAATATTACAGCCTGTGATTAGTACAAATAGTGAACTATAATGTTATTCCAAGTCCCACAACACTTCAGATTTATGCTTAACAGAGCATATATATGCAAATTTAAGGAAAAGAGAAAAGTATTTCCCTTCCTTTTATAAGAAACTAATAACAAAACATGTAAGCTTAACAAGCAGTCGGAAGGAACTTCTCTTGGGACGATTTGAAAGTTTTTAATCAGGGGATCGGAAGTGTAAACGCGAAGAATGACAATAAGGTTTCCAAATCAGTATTCTAGTTACAATAATTCTCCAACATAAATGCATTTATACATCTGGAACTATCATTTTCATTCAAAATTCTTTTGGAAAGTATAAGAGAGATAAATCTTCGATGTCTTTAGCTTGTTGTATAAGTATTTCTAGAAAAAAGATTAGTATTTGGCTTCGCAGAATAATATTTCGTATGCTGTTACTGTTATATTAAATGGTGTCTTATAAAAAATTAGTTTATACTTATATAAAAATATTTTATATACTTATATCAGTTTAATTTGAGGTTCATGCGTTCCTTTACTTATTCTCCTTTTATGTCTTTTATTTCTCCTAAAAAATTTCATCTTGATTTGAAATTAATTTTATTTTTAAACATATATTTAATAGTTCTTAGAAATTAAAAAAAATAAATTTTGTATTGTTTTAATTGATTTTCAAATTCGCTGTGTCTCTTACGAATAATAACTGTAGTTTTTGATGGAAATTTTGGTAAATAATATTTTTGTAAGAGAAACATAAGTTGTAACTCTCATTTTTTATATAAAAAGGACGAAAAGAGCCAAGTTTAGATTTAAAGTTATATTGCCCTACTCTTTTCCCTCCAAGTATAAGTTCGGTAACATAAGACTAAGAATTATGTATCCAGTCAGATCAAAACAGGCGAAATCAGATATCTTCGTATACCTTAGAATGGGGGTCATGATTTGTTGAATGTAAGACGAGTCATGCATATAATATTTGAAAAGAAATACGCTTTCACATTAAGAATCTTGAAATAAATCATGGAAATAATAAATAATTTTATTATCAGCATTTAATAAATTTTTTTCTTATTTTAAGGCTTTTATGCAACCGAAAATATTTGATTCACAATCAGGCAGCGAAATAAGCACTTACTTTAGAAACAATTATGTAAATAGAAAGATGGAATATGAAAGCGGATGGAATAAGGAATTTTCGGCTTTCGGAATTAAGTCAAGATTAAGAAAAAAAATTTAGCAGGGGTGAAAGATAACTTATTATCACTCGCGTTTCCGAATTTTGATGCATGTATTAAAATTAACATCAAAATACAAACAGAAAACAAATTTTTGTTTCCTATTTAACCAAGTTACATTAAAGAACTTACATTTATGTAAATATTTTTAAAATATCAAATGTAATATAATTAAATAAATATGAATACAATATATTTAGTTTCTTTGTAATTTTTAAATTTATAATAATGGAGTTAATGTTTGTAAATATCCTAAGATACTCTATTAAGGAATCCGACTACTTGCGACAACTTTAAAAAAAAATGGAGATATGGGGATTTTTTTTGTTGTTTTAGATTTGTTTAGTACATTTTAAGAAAAATATGCTAAAATTAAGAAGAGAAAAAGAAATTATTATTACTAAAGTGGGAAAAAATGGGCAAAAATTTACAAAAATAACATAAACGTGACCCATTCTGTATCAAAAGTTTATAAACAAATTTTCAATTGTTCAGTTATGATGTGTTGTTATGTTATTTATTTTTGAAAAGATCTTCTGGATAAGATATATTTTAATAATATTTACAAAAACTAGAGCACTTTATCTTAGTTATATGAAATTGCTTAAAATAACAGTGATTATATATTAACATAAGGGATTGTAAATTTTGTAATAAAACAGTGATTGATCAATTTGAATGTTAAAACACTTATACTTTTATGCAAAACAGTATAAGTGTTAAAAAATTTCAGTTAATTATTTTCAAAACTTTTTTTGAGCAATTGCTGTCCTTGTTTGAGCATTTTCAAATAAACACATTTTGAGTAAAATGCGTTTTGAAGTATGACAGTATGACATCTTGCTTAAAGTAAGGGCATCTACTTTTACTAAAACACTTGTAGTTTTTGTTTTAGTGAACGGAAAATAATAAACTTGGTATTTTTATAAACCTAATAAGATGGCATATAAAATAAAATCATAAAAAATGTCAATTTTTGGCAAAACTCACAATTTAAGGGTAGTCGGATACCTTAAGAAATCTAATGAGAAATTTTTTCAGTCCAGTGATAATTATTACATCTTGATGTAGAAATTGACAATGTAAATGCATCGAATTTTTAATTTTTTGAACAAAGTATATAACTACATTTGCATTTGTCTGTAATATATTTTTCTTTAATGAAAGGTTTCAATAAAATAATCATTAGTTGTGATAAATTTATGTTTCTTTAAATTAATATTTTTTGAAGAGTCTCTTAAATCTAAAATAATTCTCAATGAACTAAATTTTAATAACAGTGGAAGTAATTCATTTTATCATATAACTAAAATTTTGAGAGAATTAAGTCTAATGAAGAGGGAAACTCCCCGGAAGAAAACTTTTAATCGATCAATATTTGAAATTTAACTATTAGTATTTTATAGAAAATTATTACTATTTTTACATAACTGAGTCATTAATCAACTGTGATGTATGTTGATATGATAGATTTATGACTTTTGGGGACGGAGTATTGAAAATAAGCTATGCTTTGATTTTGATATGCGTAGGAACATGTATTTATAAGATACAGGAATCATTTATTGTTACAACAAAATTCTATGTAACATTTGTTAAAAGATCGAAAATATTTAATTGTATAGAATTAAGAAATTTCTAATTTTTTAAAAACAAAAACTGATAATCAATCAATTGTATATGCTATTTATGCCTCATTTACTATAAACTAATTAATTTAAGAGAAATATAATGATATATATATATATATATATATATATATATATATACTCAAAATTACAAAAACGTTTTGACTAAAAAAAACTCACTAACTAAAATTAAAATGAAATTATTTATATTTCCTAGTAGGCTTTGAAGGAAATAATTCAATAGTTGGCTCTACTTTTTTAGTATAAACATTCTACATAAGAACCCTACAATGATTAATATAATGTGTTTGATAACTTGTTTAAGACTTTGTTAAGAAAATTATCGAATTACATATATATGTTAATGCTCACTTTATTCATACTTTCTGTTATCAAAAATTTCTACTTTAGTAAATTACTAAGCTAAAAAAAATTCTTTCACATTCATTTCTCATCATAACCATATTGAAATATTAGTAATACAATTTTTTTAATTGAATTGGAGATATTTTTGACTATTGATTTTTAATACATTTTAAATTTAAATTTTATGAACTTCAAATAAGATTCACTTATTTAGATTTAATTCAATATATATATATAAATTTGAGCTTAAAAAATATCAGTTTCTAATCTCTCTCTCTCATACCTTTTTGCATTTATCAAGCAGCTATGTTTAATAACGTAAAATACATGATTTTTTTGTTTCATTTTCTTAAAACTAATCTTAATGTGATGAAATTCGTTTCTTGAGTCATTCGATTATATCTACATGTAAAAGAAATTCACGTCTTGGACATTAAGCAAATAGCTTTTCATACATCAATACTGTCTGAAATAACAACAGTACTTTTTTAAATATTTTTGCTCTTAAATTTCTGTGTGTTCACGGCCGTCGCGAACAGAAACTCGTTGAGTTGAAAGTATTGATTTAGGCATTTCGAGCATTTTTCTTTGACGGGTATAGGACTACTTTTTTGATAATCGGAAGAAAGCTCTTTTTTATTTGTGTTTGAGAAGCAAACAAAGAAGCAAATATCACTTTTTTCAAGATTTCTTTGATTTTTTTCAAATAATACGCATCAAGAAGTGATAAAAAAAAAATAACTTCAATACATTAGAAAAGTAGTTAATGAAATTTCTGAATTTGATAAGTGTAATGTTATGATGTGCTTTTTTACTTGTTACGTATTATATAAATCAAATTATAAATATAAATAGGTTTTTTCTCCTTTTTACGCTCGCAAAAATTTTGAACGAAATTCTTTCATACTTTTCAACAAAACATGTTTGTTTTAAAAATGTATCTTCTTTTAAAAATTAATGAGACTGATTTTAAGCAAAATTTGCTATCTGTGTGGTAATGCTCTTGTATATTTTCTATCTTTATCTATCTTTTAATTTAAAAGAATGCACACATTATATATATATATATATATGTACAAATATTTTAGGGTGGGACATTGTAATTGGTATATTCAGAGTGTTGGGTATAATTTAAGATTTAAGTGCAAAAATCAAAACATTTAAACTAAATGATTGATTTTTGGTAACATAGCTCTAAAACTGAATAATAAAAACAACCATAAATCTTACAAGTATAAGTAAAATTCACAGTAAATACTAAAAAAAATATGTTGCTTGAAAACTTTTTTTCAGGATATTTTTATTAATCTGGAAAAATAAAGGCTCGTTTCTTTTGCAAATGACATTTTACATTTTAAATATATAAAGAGGTACCAACTTCTTTGGAGACAGAAGCATGAAAGATAATATTTTCAGGCACTAGAAAATGGTACAGAGAAATAATTTTTTTTCTATTAAAGTTGCTATTTCAAAGTTTACCAGAGATCTTGAAAATAAATTTTATGACAGATAAATTACAAAAAAGATGTTTTACTACTTAGGGCTTGAATATATAATGATTATTTAGTTTAATTAAGAAACCAATAAATTTAATCAAAAAGATAATTCTTGTTTAGTTTAACAAGATTTTTGTTCTGAAGGTTAACAGATAAATACTGCATAGTTTCGCTAGAACAATTTTTTAATTCGAAATAAATTGAGTCATTAAAATAAACAGATAACAGTTTATTTTGATAGATACCGATGCAAATAATTCCTTTTGTAATTGAAATGGATCCATATCATAAATGCGATTATCATTAAGATTTCAACTTGATATTATATTCTACTAATTAATGCTATTTTCTATATTTCTTATGCTCCAAGTCATCAAAGATAACATCACTTATGTTTGTAACATAAGAACTCATTAATTGAAGCTTCTTTAGCTTTACTTTGAAGTATTTTTGATCCTGTTTACGGTGATTCTATAAAAGAAATTTGATATTTTTTGGGGGGGGGGGGAGGGAATCATGAATTTATGTATCACAGATATGGGATTGGTTGAATGATTAATTGTTTACGGACGTTTTACTTAGAAGTAACACTCAAAGTATTAGCAAGAAATTATATAATTTTGAGGCATATAAGGTCTGAGATGTATATAACTTCCTTAATCTTACCACTATGGGAGTGTTTTGAGAACAACAGATTTACTGTGTATGAAACCCACAACATGACAATATACACTGATGGGAAAAAATCCCAACACCAAGAAAAATTATTGTAGAGTATTGAAATTTGGACATCGCAATTATCTAGTTAACATGTTTAATTGATTAAATTTTCAAGATCACAGATTAATTTAAGCGCAAGAAAATGCATTTCAAATGTGAAATGCTGTTACATTAAAAGCAGGTGCAACTTCCAGAATTTTGAATTCAATCCTACAAACCTGCACGCATTGTGTTATACAGCTGCCGAATGTTACTTTGTGGTATGAAGTTCCATGCTTATTGTACTTGTTGTGTCAATACTGGGACGGTCAGTGCTGGCTATGGATGATACTGGAGTTTTCGTCTAATGATATCCCATACGTGATCAGTTAGAAATAGATCTTGGGATCTCACAGGTCAAGGTAACATGCAAACACTCTGTAGAGAACATTACGTTACTACAGCGGTGTGAGGGTGAGCATTATCCTGTTGAAAAACTCCCCCTTGAATGAAGTTCATGAATGACAGTACTATAGATTGAATTACCAGACTGAAGTACAAAATTTCAGTCAGTGTGCTTGAGATAACCACGAGAGTGTTCCTGCTGTCATAGAAAATTTTCCACAGACCATGACTTCAGGTGTAGGTCCAGTGTGTCTAGGCCGCAGACAGTTTGGTTGCAAGCGTTTCCCTTACACCTTCTGACCAACACACGATCATCATTGGCACCAAGGCAGAATCTACTTTCATCAGAAAACACAACAAATCTCCACTCCGTCCTCCAATGAGCTCTGGCTTGACACCACTGGCTTCGCAAACGGCAATGGCTTGGAGTCAGTGGAATATACGCTATAGGGCCCTGGCTCGATTCTGAGGGGCGCTACTAGCACCACACTTTAGCGTGGAGCTTGAATCGAGGTCATCTTTCAGATGTATAAACACGCCTACCAAATTTCTTCCATCTAACGCTAGCCTATCTTGGTGTGGGATTTTTTTCCGTCAGTGTATATAACTTTTTAAACCAAATTTGGAGCTTCGAACAATGCATTCATTTTAATTTCAAAGGGATAGTGCATTTTCCAAAAATAAATTACTATTCCTGCTATCCAAATTAGTGCATTACTGTGTATAAAAGGAAAAACCCTTTTCAAAGCTTAATACTTTAATCTAAAAGTTAAGTTTAAATTTTCTTAAGTACAATCACTCATATAGTTTCAGTTATTTTAAGTCATATGAATTAATTTTCCTATTTTTGTAGTAAGAGAAAAAAAAAAGTCTGGCTTGTTTAAGAAAGAACATAATTTTAGCATATTTTTAAACCTTTTAGACATAAAGTAGTTCAAAGAAGATTTAATGTACAGAACCCTAAAGTACTGACTTTTAGCTAATAAAAATACATGTTTTAGAAGTTTTTTAACTAGATCCCTGTAAGCTTCTGAAACATGTATTTTTTTCTAGCTCTTTTATTTATGGCCAATTCGATAGGTAGAATATTGCTTGGAAAGCATTGATGATATCTAATAAAAGCCTTTCAATTTGTCATCTTAAAACATAAAATCTTTCGATTTTTCACCGACCAAAATCAAATATCGTAATATGAAAAAAAACTTATTTCTTTTTGTGTTGAGAAAGTAATTGATTCTTTTTAAATAATCTTGTATTAGTCATTAAATTTCATCCAGCAAATATAAGCCGAAAAGCTAGCTATTTTCTTTTTAAATACAATAATACATCGACCTTAAGCGATTTGGGGGACTGGGTGATATAATGTCTCATATAAATACATGTCAATTACTTTTTTGGTGTGACTCGAGACTAAATAAAATAACAATTTAGAAAAATAATGTTTAATAAAATCTTAGATAACACCAATACAAAATCACAAACCCAAGTTATTTTGATGTAGACGGTTTCATAAAATCAGTCATTCGATTTTCTGATTGAACTGGGTCTAAAGATTCGAGTTCTTCAATGTGTCTTGCTCTTCTCATACAATTATATGAGCTCATTTTATCTTCTTGTTTGGTGTAGAAGAATCACTTTTACTTCGTTCTAATGACATAACCGTATCTCAAATCAGAGTTAGGTATATATATATATATAATACATATAACACATATACGATATAACATTTATTACACATAATGACTAACATGCACTCCATACATAAGAAATAAGTTAGACAAATAAATTATTATATGGTAAGCATCGATTCCGTGCTATAAGTTCGAACGTGTACATTACTTGAACAGGTTGCGGGGAGTGAGTAATCGCGTTGTATAGCGCTCAAACAAAAGACGAATCGATGAGATTTGAAAACAGAGTAACTTTGGGTTCGCGTAAGTCAGGGTAGCGTAAATCGAGATATTACTCTGTACATACTTTTTTTCAAGTCTTTATTTTAAATTTGTAGGACGTTGAAAATGTTTTTGTAAATTGTCAGGAAAGTTCAAAGTGCACTTCTCTAACGTTTTTTAGAAAGGAAGGGGAGTATTAAAAAATTGTATAACTCTGTACTAAACAACTAAGGGCAAAATATCCTGGCAATTTCCTCATGATCATGAGAATTGTAACTTAATATTGATATATCAGCCTTTGTGTTATCTTTCTCATCATGATAAAGGTATAGAATCTTGAAATTCACTGCGTGTATATCTTGGTTTCAAAAACATGTTCAATAACTTCATGATGTTTAACAAATGAAATTTAATCATACACATTGAAAGCATAGCTTTATTTGATACATAGCTTTTAATCATATCTTTTAAAGATATTGCCTGCATAAATTTTCAGTCTCATGTTTTTTTCTGAATTAAAACTGTAGTATTTTTAGAGCTTTTATGTTTTTTTTTATTTTTCACTAGCCTTGATGCCAATGTATCACCTGTAAGAATTCTTATACTAACCGATAAATCGATTTCATGTTTTACAATTGCAAAACAATATGTAGAGTTTTGGGAATATATGTGTTGTTTTTCTCATATTATTTTTATGGGCTTATTTATTTTACACATTTATTTATCGTATATTTTACAGGTTTTCAATTTATTTTGCAAAGAAAACAATGCATTTGAATTGATCTTAATGCCATGTAACAGGTTTTTCTCTCGCATTCTATTTATTCTTTTTACAATTACATAGTAATGATTAAAAACTGTTGCCTTCTCTTTTTGTTGCATTGCCAGCCTTATCTTCTAAAATTGAAAACCAACCCGGCATAGAATCTGAACTATACAAATCTTCTACAAACAATTTTTAAAATAAAGGCTTAATTAAAGTTTTAATTTTCGGAAAAACTACTTTAGAGAACAGAATTATTTTTTTAAATTTTATTATTAATTATTACAATTGTATTAGTGAAGGAATATATTAGCATCGATCAAAATGTTTTAAAAATAATCTCGCATTAACTCATTGTTCTGGAAAACCACAGCATTGAAAATAAACGTCAATTTCAAATGGATGCTACTTATTTACTAAAATCAATGATATTAGGAATGACATTGATATCTTAATTTAATAATGCTTATTGATCTCCTTAATTATTAATAGCCTATTTAGATCAATAACTAATTAATTTTATTTCCATTAGGGATAATTTTATTCTTGAGAGTTGCTCTGTTAATGATTTAACTCGGATATTAAGGGGAAAACATAATTAGCAATCTATTATGGAAATGCATCTGAACAACTAAGCATGCAGATAGCAACTATTATATTAAGTATTATGAGTAAATTAGAATATTAATTATTATTTTGTATTTAATATTTTACATGCATACATCTATTTTATGTAATTTCAGCATTTTCTGCGTTAATGGCTATTTTAAATAAATACTTGTGGTTAAAAATATAGAGCAGATTTGAAGCTTGAGACACAAAAAATTATGTGCATGCAAAAATAAAATAAACACAAGATTGAATATGCCACGTATAATTGATGAAAAGAAACAAAAAAGTTTGAACTTAACATTTACATTGTAATTAACTGTAAATATTCATTTACGATATAATTATTTCTAGAAACAGATAATTTAATAGATAGATGTCTACAGTTTGCTATTTTCCCCTATTTTTGTAATATTATTTCAAATTTTTTTTCAGTTCGTTTTTTATTTAATACATTAGCTTTTATGGTATAATTAGTTAGTTACTTTTCTGAGATTAAGGCTTGAAATCTTAAATTCTATTTTGTTGAGAATCAAAATGAAGAATTTGTTTGGATTATAACAAATCTTAACGCAAATAAGTGATTAGTTGTCCCCGTGGAAGATTTATTAACTATTTATCTTAAAATGTTTTTTATTTGAAAATGTATAACTTATATACTGTAACGAAATCTTTGTAACAAGCACTCATTATTTTCTGAGTCTTATAAGCATAATAAAAAATTAATGTTTGCTGGGTAATTATAAAGCAGAAAAAGAATATTATTGTGTTAATCTTTCGTTCAGTTTTTTGTTTTCATACAAAAGTAGAGTTCTTTAAATGAACTTAGTGCAGTGACTTCCTTGGCGAGTTTATATTCTTAAATTTCGCCCCTACTAAATTGAAAAATTAAATTTTTAATTGAAGACAGGATCGAAGTACTTATAGTATTTAGTATATAGATATAGATCGAAGTTTCCTATAGTATTTAGTTATTAAAATGTAATTATAATTTGTAATTTCAATCGATTTGAATTTTTTATTCTTTTTCAAATTCGAGATAAGCTTTCCATTTTGATTATCAGTGAAAAAAGAGAAACTACGCTGATGTCCAAAATTTAAGAAGGAAGGCATAATGTTCTTTTAAAAGTAGGTTGTGAAATGAAAGGTAGAATGGGGTAGCATTTGGTATGTTGAAGAAACTAATACAAATGAGGGAACAGTTGAAGAACGCATGGTGATAAAGAATGAGAGTCTGGATTAATTGCGCGGACAGATTCTGCCACCTCCATAACGGTTTTTAGCTCTGCAATATCCGTGAGTGGCGTCAAGAAGTTGAAATATTTTATCCATGTAGAACTTAGGTTAAGTCTCGGGATCTTATTGACCCCATTGCATATACTTAGTATCTCACTTTCAATACATTCTTCTACAAATAGAAAGTTGTTCATGAATCAGAGCTTCAGTCACGTACCATCTCAGAAAAGATTGAAATGCTCAATGAATCTCATATCTGTACTTTGTTATATTAATAGATTCCCATTTAAGAGCGAGAAGGTCTGTGGATCCAGCAGACATTATACCTGCCTCCACCAAAACGACACTTACATTAGTCAACACGTTATGCAACGTTACAAACATGATGTGCTTCTCGTTCCCTCCAGATTATGCTGCGATGAGAACCACTTTGTAAACAAAATCGTTCCCAAGTTCTTGTCCCCATCTCTTTTTGCATACAAGTTAATAGCATAAAGATAGCTGGACAGTGCCACTATCCCTGTATTTTCTGTAAGCTATTTACCTTGAAGTCTTTGCTGCCGTGGTTGCAGTAAGATACGAAGACAACTGTTTGGCATGTACTGATCGGTTACGTCGCGCAGTTTACGGACGTATACATCAGTGTTGCCTAACTTTTGCTATTCTCGATTGACCTGCATTAAAAGTCTATAGACGTTTCCAATGGTTTGGTAGTGCTTCCACAACTTAGAAATTATGCACAATGCAACATTTACGACACATAGCACTCTTGTTAGAAACCATTTTCTTTACTCTATTCCAATCATTTTGCCTTCTAAAAACTTGTAGACTAGACTTCTTTGAAACATAATTAATACTTTTAAAACAATTGAAAAATACGCTAGCTTATTGATTAAAATTACATTCAAAATCTCCCATACACACTCACATTATTTTATCAGCAACATTTCCAGTATCAATTCCCATCGTTCTGTTATCTCACTGACAAAAAATGTGAACGTACATTCATTGGTTAACATGTCAGATACTGTATGTCAAAAATCAGACTTTAATGTTTCTTCCAATCATTTCATTTCTATTTTCTCCTTTATACTTAACTTATGGGCATCAGTGTTATGGGTAAATTGATATTGAAATTGAGTTTGGTTATCCTAAAGCCTCAGATAAAGAAGCGGAACTTTAAAAACCAAATTTATTAAAATTACTGTAAATAATTACTCAAAGTCAAAAGTGAAAGTCTAATTTCACTATTCTAAAAGAAACTTACTACATGTTTTAAATGAATTTTATACATTGGTACTTAAAATATAATCAAAACATTGTTCCACAATGAGTAAATGTTCTTGTTCTTTTCAATAATTAACTCTTTCTTAAAGTATAAAATGAAGTTAAGTTAAAATTGTCAGAGAGAGAGAGAGAGAGTTCATTAAATAACTTAGAATTTAAAAGTTACAAAAAGTCAAAGAACCACAAACACATATTTCAGATTTATATTTATCTACGTACTTTATACGACGGTTTAAAGGTGAAATCAAAGTACACACAGACAGCTTCCACCTATACGGTCACTTTCAAACAGACTTTTCACATAGAGTTGTGCTCCATTTCATGAACTTCTTCAAAAACTACTTCTGTAATGGATAGATAAGGACTTCATAAACTGAGAGCTGCCATGGTATTCTTCCAGAAGCATAAAAATGTTTTCTGTTGAAAATATTTTTATTTCGTAATACTAGTTCTAAAGAGAAAAAAATATTTGTTTTTTGAAATATGTGATAAAACATTACAAGTTTTTGTTTCCTTAAATCCAAACAAAAGTATCACTGAGAGTTTAACACACTTTTTAGTTTCTCTCTCTCTCTTCACTTATACTTCAACTATAATCAGTTTTAGAAGTTAAAAGGTTTTTTAAGAGATGTTTATAATTTCGGAAAAGAACCACTTGAATTGAAAAAAAAAATATGTGATAAAGTATTTTATCAATAGATGCTAACATGTAGAAAATGTATTTACTTAAAAGAAATAGTTCTAGGTTTAGATTTAAAATATTTTTATTAAATGCTTGCATCGAGTTTGAGTGCCTCCCCGCCCAGTATGGAGGTTATGACACTCGGCTTGTAATCAAGTGGGCTCGGGTTCGAATCCCGAATAAGGCATTGATGTACCTTCGGGGAAAGAAGTCGGACTTTCACCTGAAATGGATTCCCGTTTCCTTTGAAAAGCAGCAGATCTTTCAGACTATCCTTCTGTCCTATGCTGGGACCATCGTTTGTAATAAGAAAAGAGTCTATATTCTTCTGTGATTGCATTGTATGTTTCCATTCATCCATCTTTTGTATAAAACACATGAGAACAATTACAACCAGTTTGGGTGGATACCCATTTAAATCTTTTTTTTAAGATGCACTTATTTTTTCAATTTAATAATCTTAATGATTTGAAATAGTTTTTTTTATTCCTAGTAAAAGTGTGTGATCAATTACTCATTTGTTATTAAACCTTTATAGCTAATTAACTGATTCATGTCATGCATTTTATTAAAAAATAGACACAGTAAAAGCATCATTATATTTTTTATCAAATATGGAACTCAAAAGAGTTAGTACGGTTTTTATAAGCTATTTTGCTGAGAACGTTTGTGAGGAATGCATTTTAAGATTAATTTTTGTAGCATTAAAAAAAAAAAAAAAAACAACTGAAAATCTTAAAATATTTTACCGCATCTTAATATTTGAATTGTAAACAATGCATATACGGATTATTTTTTGTTATAAAAATATCTAGCGTGGGATATTTAGTTGTAATAATTGAGAATTTCTTGCTAATTAATTAGTATAATCAAATTAGAAATAATGAGCAACAGTCTGAAGAATTGCATAAAAAAATCAAAAAGAGCTATTCTCGTATTTTTCTAATATCTTGGGTGTTTTTTTAATTTATTATTTACTAATTAATAATCTATTAAAAGTGTTTATTTTTAAATGAGAAAAAAGGAATAAAAAACTCCAAATACCTTTTAAATTAATAGTTTATTTCCTATGGCTGCCCAAAATAAATTATGTTTAAACAGATCAATTAAATATAAATTTATTTCTAAAACAAAAACTTATTCATTTTAAAAACTATGTCTATGGTCATTATTTGAAATTGATTTTATTTGAAAATAAATTTGTAAATGTCATAGTTAAATAAATAAATATTAAATTAAAAAGGACAAAAATAATAAGATTTTAAATAATTTATCTTCCTTTTACAGTGAACTTTAAATTGTTTAAAGAAAAAAACTTGGGCATATATTTAAATACTAGTAAATAATGAAGATAGTATCTGATATTTAATATTTTTTATATGAGTGAAATAAAAAAAATACGATGATAGAAAGAGAGAGGGAGTATATGGCTATATTAAAATTTGAATTCGGCATAAAATATAGAATATTTTTTTATTTATCAACTAAAATATTTGAAGTCAAAGCTTTCTAAGACCACCTTTAGACAAAAACTCCCAAAAATAATGCAAATTTTTTAGAAGACCTAATCCCTGGTTAGGTATAGACGATATATATACTGGCAAAATGTATAGTCAAATTATAATATTTTTTTTTTCATAAAAGGAGAATATTTTGAAAATATGTTATTTTCAACAGTTTTTGCGAAAAAAAAAGTATTTTAAAAGCAATTGCAAAATATTTTTAAGGCAGTTTTATATGTATATGTTATATATATATTGTCCGGTTGATATATATATTAAGTGTCATAAAATATTATTCATTTATACTCTTTCTTCAAAGTAGCCTTTTAAGAAACTTTGAAGAAACTTTATTAAGTCAGTTTTAAATAATAAACCATTGATTTTAAACTTTAATTTTCATTTTTGTGTTGAGAATAATGCCAAAATTTTACAGATTAGCATAATTAAATCCTTACATTTCATCTTAAGTCGTTTCGAGAAGAAAGTAGCCCCCCCCCCTCCTCTCCAAAAATTGCGTTTTGAGTTAATTCCTTTTTATCGACAGCATATTGACTCAAAATAAAACGAACTCAGTAATATTTTAAATTTTACTTGAACAAAAGTAAGATGAAGAAAATTCAAATAGTTTTCCCACTGAGTGTAAAATGCATATTTTATGTATAATAGTGATCTAATTTACTAGAAAATATGATTGAGATATTTGTACTAACTGTGCATGGGAGGCACATAAAACAATTAATAAGTATTTTCTTTCATATAAAAAATACGTCTTATTGAAATAAGTAGACAGCTTCGGAATTTATGCTGATGAATTCCGAAATGGTACCATTCTCAGAAAAGGGAATCAAATTGAAATATCACTACTCAAAATTGGTCATTTCTGTATCGAAAAACGTTTTATTTTGACAAAGACAAAAAACTGCTTATATTGAAAATTATTCCAACTTTAATGCTCCTCAATGGAATAATTGCTTACACGTTTCAGATATATTGGCTAAAGTTATTGGTAATTTTCTATCACATGTGCTTGTAAATATTTATGGCTGAAACTTTTTTTTGAAATTATGCATAGTGTAAAAATTGAATTTTCCATTATTTAAGGGTTCCTACCCTTAAATAATGGATCCTTTCCCCCCTCTTTTTAATATATATCAATAAATGATATGTTTTCTTATTTTTACAATGAAAGTTTCACATTAATTGTTATTACGATGACATGGCAACACTAACAAACAACGACATTTGCAAACATTAAATTCAGTTCATGCTCAGAATAATTTACTTATTAGTATTACACAATAAAATATTTAAAAATCAAGTTACAATGTTACATGTATAAATTTTCAGAACTCTTTTAAATCGTCCAAGTTTCAAATGAAAAATTGATATTATGACAAATATAATAAAATTAATATATTTAAGGAAATAAAATTTGAAGCTCTTTTCGTAAATAATAATGATAATAAATGACATAAAAAGCAGCATCTATAATCAAAATATGAAATGTAAGACTTCCCATATTCCCATTATGTATTCTAAGACTTCCCATATGCCAACTTATATATATATATATATAAAGTATCTTTAAGGACCGTATCTTTGAAGAAATTGTTTTGTTAAAAAATCTTATCGTTTAACTTATAATTTTAACTTTTCTTTAATTTTTTCACTTGGTTTTCCTAAGGCAGGGCTTCTCAAACTAGGGACCATCACCCAAAATGGGGTCAAATGGGTGCAATCTGGGGTAGCCAAAAATTTTATGATTTTTGATATATCATATCCTAAATAATAATTAATTAAAAGTAATCAAGCCCTTCCTTCCCATTGATACTGAATTGTTGCATATGCCGGTGTAAATAAAAGATGGTGATCTCAGAAGTGAACTAAAAATGACTACATTTAATAAACAGAGTATAATTTTTGTATTATACCTTGTAATTACATTGTTTGTTTATTTTATTATTTAACTAAAATTTCTATAACGTTATATTCAAAGTAAAAGCTTATCACGGATTATTATAACGACAAAACTTAACTACAAATAAAAACATATGTAAAAAGTAACCATGCGTGTGCAAACTTTGCGCAATGCTTATGAGATCGTACAAAATTTTTGTACAAAAAATGGGTCCTCCGCCTCGAAAAATTTAAGAACTTCTGTCCTAAAGCACAAATTGTGCAACAATAAAGTTTCATATCATTTTGCTTTTCTCAGCAAAATTTCTCATTCAGAGAATTATACTGGTTGAAACTTATTTTGAATGTAAATTATATGAATGATGTAAAGAATTTAGGATCCATAAATATCCAGCTGATGCAATTCCGAGGAAAACAATTCGTTAGGAGTTTTCATAAGACAAGTTCGATTGAAGAGAAATTTAGAATTTGAAGATCAAATATTTTGAAAACCAGACGTTGTGCAAGAAACTTAAAGAAGGATTTTGCAATCTCGGAGGCATTTGCCATAACTAATATACGCATTTCGTGTATCTATATATAAAACTTTAAGAGCTTTCCATTTTCATTTTATTGTTTACATTTTTCGTACCAGACAATGAGAAACCGTTTTATTATTACCGATAGTTTCTGAGATTTATTCTCAATAACATCAAAACGTTTTTCTCCGACGAGACAAAATTTCATTTAAACTGTTACTTAAACACTCAAAATACCCCTACCATTAATTGATGATAAACTCTCCTTCGTTAATGCAAAAACCTTTTTATTCTGAAAGATTTGGTGTATGATTTGTTGTATCACGCAAAATGGCTATTGGGTCTCTGTTTTTCGAGTAAACTGTTAATCTTGCTGAACATGGAGAACTTATGCAACAATTTGTTACATTATCAGCAGTGAATAAATGAAGTTCTTGGTTCCAACAAGACTGTTCAACATATCATAAAAGTAATGAAACCATTGACAAGATTCAAAATCTTTTTGGAAGTTGACAAATCTTAAGAAATCTTCCCTTGATTTGAGAACACTGACTTTTTTCTAAGGGTATATTTAATGAACAAAGTTTATGAAGATAATCCCCAATCAATAAATGACTTGAAAATCTCCTTTTAAAGAATGGGATAAGTTTCTCCACTGCTCATGAAACGCATTTCTCAAAATATTTTAGCTTTATTTCCAAGAAAGGGGAGGACATTTTGAACTTTTATTATGAATGAAGTTGTGAAATTTTTTTTAACATTATATAGGAACTGCTATTCACCATCAACAAAAGAAAACAAAAGTATTACAGTGTGTCATTTTTATACAATAAATTCACGAATCGTCAGTACGTGAACTCTTAGGACACCCATTATTCCTAAAACAATTAAATCTGAACAATGAAAAGTAAAAATTTATATAGTTTTCCAATAATAGATTAAAAAGTTCAGGCTATGACTTTATAACTGTAAAATTTCAAAACAAATTAGATTTTAGAATTAATTTTCAATCTTAAAGACTATTTTTTATTAAGTTAAAATTATTGTAAAAAATAAGTTAAATTATTATTATTAAAATTACATTTATGAAAGTAAATATTGTTTTTTCAATTTTATTAAATTTAACTAAAAGTAAAACTAAGAACATTTTTGCTATGTAACTTTTCAAAACATTTGACCATGAAATGGTGATTAAAGATCCGTCTTAGAGAACCGTATTCACGATCACTACAAATCATTAGCAAATAGTTTAGCACCAATAAAGTCATTGGTGTCTTGAAACCTTATTTGTAATTATATTTGGATAATTAGACAAATTGTCTGCATTCTTGGGAAAATTTGGCATTACCTTTAAATATTAAGGAGAAAAATTTGGGAATGAAGAATAAAAGAGGTTATTGTTCTTTAATGTGAAAATATAAATATTTATTTTGAATTGATTTTATATGGATATAAAACATTGAGGAATCCCACAGAGATAAATTTTCTAAATAAAGACATACATTCTTCATCCAAAGTTAAATAATCCTAACATACATTTCATTTTGTATAAATGTACAAAAACTACATTTAATTAATTAAAATTGTCATTATTGAGAAACTGAATATGAATTATTAATTAAAAGCATTGTGATTACTTTTTTTTAAATCAATAGAACCAATAAATAGATAAATTTTTATTTAATGCGGTAATCATACAATATGAGTAAAGCAAGCAAATAAATAAATAAATAAATAATAATATAAATAGTTGTCAAAATAATTCTCACATTTATTCAAGAACATAATTTGTTTTCAATGAAAAAATATTAGCAAATACTGTAACTGAAGAAAATAACGTATGAAGTTATTACAAATCTCTAAATACAATCGACTGAAAAAGTTAAGAATGAGGAGTAGAAGATTAAATTATATTGTATTTATATAAATACTAAAAGATATTTTATATAAAATACTAATACTATATAAAATACTAATACTATGCTTCCTGATATTATTATTTTTACAATATTTTTGAAAATGGGCTAAGAATTACACCCTAGGTGAATAATCAACTTAAAGTTCAGAATAATATAAAAAAGACTAACATACAGAAAATAACTCTCCATTTAACAAAAAGATTACAGTAGTATTCACTGATCTGTTATAAGTTAAATACGTGAGAATGAAGTCTTCAGAATAAACAAATCTGAGATCTATCAAAAAATAATTACTTAAGTCACCCGAGTATATTTTAATGCAATGGAAGCTTTTTCTTAAATTTTCAATGAAGAACTTTCATTTTAGAAAAACGCACAATAATATAAAACAGAAATTGTAATTTTTCCTTATCCTGTGTGTTATTTAACTATATATTATTATTTTTCTAACAATTCTCAAGTATCTAAATAAGCTCCAAAAAACTTTTTTTCTTAGTTTGAATTCAGTTAATCGATTTTTTAATATGAGCTATTTTTATGGAAATTTTTGAACGTACTCTTACAACAATTATATTCTTACAACATTTATTTTGTACTTCTTAGTTTTATTTTGGTTTTTATTTCTGATAGTAATGAATTTTCTTCCTATTTGCTAGTTCTCAAAATAGAATTAAAATAATTTGACAAGAGTACTTCTTCAATTGCAAAATTCAAAGATTATTTTTGCTTCCCATATGTCTCAATTCAGTAGCTTTTTAATAGATGACAAATGAAAATTAAGTTTTTGAAAAAGAAATTGGTTTTTTAAGAACGGATTCTTATTAATAAATTTTTAGTTAAACAAGAATGCAAAGAAGTGCTTATTATTAGATTCATTAAGGAAAATTGGTATCCCAAAAATGACCGAACTATCATTTTTTTTAAAATTTTATTTAATCTTAATTTTACATTATTATCTTTCGATTTATATATCACTTTTGTACATCAGAAAGTAAGAAGTTGGATGAAACTTCATTTCAAAAATGTAAATTAACAAATTAGGCAATTCGACCACACACCCTTTTTAGAAAGAAAGCTAAAAAAGCGTTTTGATAAAAAAATCTATTTTAAGAAGAGAAATAATAACTTTAAAAAAGAAGATGTAATATATAAAGCAGGATATTATCAAGTCATTACAATAATGTAATTTTTTACTTTGTGAAAAGTGTGCATGTAAATTTTTGAATTAAGACAGTTTATATTTATATTATTTCATAATTTCATTTCTTATTCCTCATACATTTTTTATACAAATATAATACTTCAATATAATGTGAAGCAAAAAGTTTTTTTGAACATTTTTCTTAAATTTTCTTGTGCAATTAATACTTTCTAAAAATTGATCATTTATAAAAATGTATGGCTTGAAAAAATACCAAAATACAATTATTTTAAGGAAAAATATGTAACTAATGTCTTAAAGTGGTATTTTAAGTTTATTTAAGCTTATTAAAATTATTTTTTCAGAATTATAAACTTTAAAGTGGTTTTTCTCAGGTTTTTTTTGATGCATTAGTGCATTCAAAATACTACTCTTTTTACAATTATTTACCAATTCACTTCCATTTGTTTTTCTGTGTGTTATATATATAGCATGTAACAAAATTAGGGATTTTTATAGTTAAAATGTAGGAGGTATTGCCTTTTTCGTTGAATTTTAGCATGCATATCAACATTTTATTTTTTCTCCAAAACTAATTAAGTCATTGTAAAATCTATCCCTCTGAAGTGGTTTAGGATATCCTTAAGAATATTACAAAAAATTTCAGTAATTTCAGTAAAATTTTAAAATTTTCCAAATTTTCTTCAAAAAATTAAAATTTTTGAAAATTGTGTGAATAATATGTAAAAAAATTCATCTCGTATCATTTTCTTGAAAATAAACATTATATGAAATGCTAAAATATAATTTTTAAATGCACAAATAAAAAAAATTGTTCAATGGTTACCAGTCCCTCAAAATTTTTTTCAAAGCTCTATTAAAAAAAAAAAATCTAGCAGAGAGAGATAAGTAAAACGGTATTTTACGTGCATGCAACTTATAATAACATAGCAAAATATATGAAGAGAAATTTTTAGAATTCTCGCTGAGCATTATTTTTTAAATTATGTAATTTAGGGAAATAATTTAATATTCCAATAAAATAAGTACATTCAAATGCAGCGTACTGAAGTCTCCTGATAGATCTTAAGTGTGATAAAAAGATCGCCTTTCCTAAGCCATATTGATTAAATGCAAAGTCTCATAAAAGACTTTTATAAAAAATTATCTTTTTAGTCTATATTAGTTTTATTAGAGTTCTGAAGTATTCAAATCATTAAAATACCTAAGCTAATGGTATTTTTGAGGAGTAAATTGACAGTATCAATTGAAGTATTAAATTCCTTTGATAAGAGATAAGACACCACAAAAGTTGACTGCTGATGAAAACATCAACCCTTTAAAAAAATCCCTCAACTCATTTGATTCTTTGGTGGTAATGTATTTTTTGTTTGATTTTAAAAATAACTTTTAAGTATATACTTCTGATCGCGCAGACTTGACTACTAACCATTTGCTTTATAATTTACATTTAGTTATTTAAAAACAGAAAAAAAGCATATTGTATACAAAATTAATTAAGGATGCAGTGTGTTGGTGAATGAAGTGGATAATCATCATTGTTAAAGTCTCTTTCTCAGTTAAAAAAAAGTAAAGGAAAACAAAAATAGATAAAAAAATAAAATTAATGGGCATAATTAAAATGTTTATTTTATATCTTTTTGAATGTGCTGCATTTGCTTTTTCTTAAGATACAAGCTTAAACATTAATGAGATCCTTTAAGTTTTTCTGTTGTACTTCTTAAATTAAAAAAAAATACCTTAAAAATACTTAAATATTTTTAAGTAACTAAAATTTTTTAAGTTACTTAAATTACTGTAAACACACAAAATAACTTAAAACTTAAGATTTAGAAATCTAAGCAGGAACTTGAATATTATATCAGTATTAATACATAAATATATACTTTTAGATCAAGCACCAATCAAGTAGATTGAATTTTATTTAACTCGCTAATGTTTCGAAAAATATTAGATAAATGTAAATGCATTATTCTGTTGGAGTGAACCAATATTTTAATCTTATTGTTGAATTTGTATAAAAATTCTTATTGAAATAAAGATAATTACTAATCTAAATATCTGCTTTATATAATCTCAATTTTAAATCTTAAAAAAACAGCAACTCGTTCAGCAGATTGTTTTACAAATTTTCCTGAAAATGAAGCTATAATCTGACCAAATAAGTAGCTATTTGAGAATTTAATATAACGATAAGGATTACTATGACTTTATGAGGCTTATTTAAAGAGCTAAATATAGTTTTAAAGGAAAAATCCTTACTTAATAATCAATCTTTATCCGTTAAATGTTCGATAATGCTAGTTCAGCCAAGCCTTTAAATCGTATTACTTTATAAGCAAAGAATTTTGATATCTTTTCTGATTTGTGTTTCAAGTATATACGTTAGTATTTTAGATGTACGAACGGAAACGGGGAAAAACACGGATAATATTTTACGGAATTTGTAGAGCGTAATAACAACCACTGCATAAGTTGAGTTCCGCGAATGATTTCCGATATTTTTTACAGAAAAAAATAACAGTAGCAACAATAAAAATGCTAAGATTGAATCTTTTGTCGAAAGTCTAGTAGCGCAAATTGACCAAATATTTCCTTTTCTATCACATTTGATAACCTTGGATTTGTCATTCTTCAAATAATAACAGCTTTTCAAACGCAAAGACCTTCAAAATTCCAGTCACTTTTTTTTGTTTTCTTATTCTGCATCCAGCCTGGAACAACATGTATTAGATTAAAGGATCAAATATCTTACTTCTGTTCTTTTATTTAAAATGAGTCTTACCTAAATTTGTATTAAATTAAAAAAATATATATATACATACACATATTTATTATGTTTTGTGTAGTTATATGATTATTTTCTTACTATTCGATTATACGTTTTTAATTAAATTTTTATGTCTAACAGTATAACGGGAGTTGAATATTACAATTCACATGCATGTTTAGGTATTCAATATTATTTCAATATTATGGACTTACAAAGAAGAATCGTATTTAAAAACGAAAAACAAAAATTTCATGACAATTTTTTATTTATTTTTATGAATACTTTATTTTGGAAACAGCAATATAGAAGCATTGCAAAGATACAAATGTTTGAATCTTTATAATGACCATTGAGAACATTTTATATAAAAGTAAACTGAGTTGATGAATAGCAGTTTAAGACTCAGGAGCTTCAGAGTGTAATTTGTCAACATAAGATCTGACTTCAGGTATACGTCGTCAATACTATCATATTATTGTTTCTAGATATCATACAATTTCTAGAGGAGTTCGGCGTGTGTAATATAAATATCGCAACAGATACGAATTGATATCAAAGAGTGATTCATAAAACCATCAGATTTTTATGAATACTTTATTTTGGAAACAGCAATATAGAAGCATTGCAAAGATACAAATGTTTGAATCTTTATAATGACCATTGAGAACATTTTATATAAAAGTAAACTGAGTTGATGAATAGCAGTTTAAGACTCAGGAGCTTCAGAGTGTAATTTGTCAACATAAGATCTGACTTCAGGTATACGTCGTCAATACTATCATATTATTGTTTCTAGATATCATACAATTTCTAGAGGAGTTCGGCGTGTGTAATATAAATATCGCCACAGATACGAATTGATATCAAAGAGTGATTCATAAAACCATCAGAACATTATAAATTTGTTTTAAATATTTACAATTGGTTACCCTGGTTTTCTGTAGTTATTATGGAAAGAATGTTAGGATCAAATGCTGCTTCCATCCAAAGGATAGTAGTACTGTTCATTGAAAGTGTATATCTCTCTTACAAAATTACTTCAATTGCATAAATATTTCCTTTTAGTGTCAACGGTATAAGAAGAAGATCCAAAATGAATGTAGCAAGAGATGTTTACTAATAACAATTTAAAATCAACAATAATACATGCACTTGAAATTCCGATATGATGAATGTGTGTGATTAATACCTTCATAAGTGAGTATATAATTTTATTTGGATAAATGATTTAAGGAGACACAGTACGATTCAACTGACAAAAATCGGTCAAAAAATCAAATCTAATTTTTTTAGCCTGAATTATTTTTTACAAACTCACAAAATTTGAAAGCCTTAAGATTAAGAAACGCAGAGTTGTGATAACTTTTACGTTTGTTTTTATTCGCATCCCAATGCCAAATCGAAACCTTAAACTGATTTACCTCGGAAAGATAAAATAATTAGTTTGTCTTCTTTTAAAATGATAAGGCTTTTTTTTCTATTGTGCTAATACTTGGAAATTTTTTTCTCTTGTTGCTAAAAGTAATGGAATAAGAGTTGGTATGCATTTTTGAATCAAAGCTGCACTTATTTAAAAAAAAATAATGGAATTTAGAGTTTACTCATTTTTTAAGGAATTTTCAATAAGCGTTCATAAAAAGAAGTATTGTACGAATACCAATCATGTTATCGCAAAACCCATACTAACTTTTGTTATACATAGCTTAACATAATCGTAAATCAAATTTATATATGTGCGCTAATTTTTGTAGGAGTAGTTGCATTTTAAATTTGCTTCATAAGTTTCCCCTTAAAAAATTAAATGGTTAGCCTTTTATGAAATTTTGAGTACAAAATCTATTTTACATCATACATACACGTAGGAGGCAATCAAAAAAGTTATGAAAATCAATTAAATAAAAAAAAATTTGCGCAAATTGAAAAGAAACAATCTTTTTCACATTATGGTCGCTGTGTGCAAATAAAAGTTTTTAGTATTGCGAAGTATATAAAGAGCCATTTTTTCTAAAACACTAAAACTGCAATAATTGTTGTATAACATGAGAACCAGAGAATTGCTGAACTGATTTCCTTTCCGAATTATTTAAGGATTATTTAAGTTTTATACATTTTAAAACATTTATTCAAACCTTTGAGAAGCCTTACAATGTATAATAAAATGTATTGGTAAGTCTAAAAAAGGATTTTATTGATTTCACAAAGTCTTCTGATATTTCAGGAAGTATATGCTCGAAAATTCATTAATTAATAAAAAGTTTGTGAACTTTAGTTTCACAAACTTTAAAACAAACTGTAAAAGAAAACAAAAGTAGTAGTTTCAGAAAAATGAAGCAAAATGGAGGAACTGAGCATTATGCTTTGGCAAAATGTTAATTTTCCTGTTCTCTAAGGAAATAGATTTATTTATAATAATCTTAAATGAAAGCTAATTAACTAGAAATATTAGAATCTTCATTTAAGGGGAGGGGGGGGATCCGAACATGTTGAAAATAACCAAATTTGGTTAAGACAGATATATATTTTTTTATTTTAAAAAATAGAGCTGTCTTTTGGCTTCACAAACATCCTTTGCTTTGTTTCTACATTTCCTAGAGGCCAAGTTACAATCAATTTTATAAAGTTTGAAAAACTGGAAGTGGGTCTTTGAATTGCTTTAAATTGCCAGAAGAGGGCATTTAAATTGCTTAAAATCTATCATGGCTAGTCTGATAAATCAAAATGTTAGAAATATATTTCTATATAACTTTTTGAGCCTGGTATTTATGTTTTTTTCTAGAGAATGCACTAAAATAATTCTTATTGTATGAATACATTTTAAATTATGGCTTATCATTTAAATAATGGTCTCATAAAGAATGCCACATTTCTTATAATATTTACTCAATCAGCTCTAAGATTTTCAAATTTTAATAAAACATTAAAATTTTAGTACATTTTCTAGATAAATGCATCTTTTTTGTTTTAGTAATACTTTTATAATATAAGTTTATTACCTTTTTCACTAATTGCTTTGAAGTTTTACAAAAATACTGCTAAAATTTCCCTTAAAATTGTGATTTTTGTAAAATTTAGGTAATTTATTTTAAATGTTGTTAGTTAAATATTGGTAATGAGTCATAAAAAGTATTTATAATGTTTAAATATGCTATTTTGTTAAAAAGTACTCCGAACATGTTTGGATACCATTAATTATAACATATACAATTGATACTGTCGCGAATAAAATTCATAAAACTATTTCTTAGCTCTTTTATTAAGCTTAAACTTTACATCAAAGAACTTGTTATTTTTCTTTAATTTAGTTCAACAAAGAAATTTATTTTTTTGGTATTAAAAAGTTTCCCTTTATTCTAAATTCTTTAACCAGTTTTCCAGATTGAGATAATGGAAAGTTAATGTTAACTTTAAAATACACTATAACAATAAGGAAATATTTTACTGAAAGCAATTTCTAAAAAAAATAATTAAAAAATTAGCTTACTTCTTTTTGCGAATCTTCTCCGGAAATTAGAAAAGCTCCTCAGAGAGTTGAAGTCAACTTAATAAATAGTTGCGGGAGACTGCTTGTGTCTCACCAGATAAAAATAACCAATTGAAATTTAGTTTGCCTTAACTTTTTCAAGAAAGTTGAGCTCAGTAAAAATAAAATAACCACTTTCAGATCAATAATTTTAAGCAATGAGAGTTAATTAGTTAATAAAGTATTACAACTTAGAGAAGTAAGTGTCAAAAAGAAAGAATTGTACCTTTAATTGAACTTTTGGCTTATTGCCATTTATATGCATCACTAGAAGAAGTAAATAATTACGAAGTATTGGCTGAAGTAATTTATAAATACAAAGGCAAAAATATATTTTTTCTGTGTGATTGCATAGCGCAACACAATGTATTCACTTTCAATAATCATATTTATAGTGAAAAAAAAATAAAAAAGCTAGGTAACCAAAGCTACAAAAAGGCTTTTCGCAGTTTTCAGAAGTTTTGAAATTATTTAATACTCAGTTATTAGTCAATATTTTGGATCAATTGAAGCAAGTACGACTGAAATTTTTTTTATTCCCAAATAATTCTAAGCATATCAGAGGTGAAGGTTTTTTTTTCATTTTTCCCGTTTTCTGTTAATAAAATTTTAATGATATCCCTCTGTAAACAGAGTAAAATGTTATTGCTTTCAGACATCTTCGAAATCAACTTCCTTTGGAAAACTGGTGGTAAAGAAATGTATGAATACATCTTTATAAAGTTTGTCGTTTAAAAAAAAATTATTTTTATTATTATTAAAGTAACGATGTAAAGAAGTAATGATGATGTAGTTTAACTTTGCATCGATTTATTTATTAACTATCAAGCTCTACAATTCCACTTTAAAGATTAGAATTATAAAATACGCATTTCATTACGTTATAAAAACAAACAATGGGGACAAATAAAAAAATAATAAGGAGTTCACAGTAAGCTAACGTAGGATATATTGATCACATGTGTTTAGAGAATTGATAGATATTTTATAAAAAAAAAATATATGGAAATTATTTAATGATTAAAATATTTCAAGAAACAATGCAAAATATTACAGTGTTTGTAAAACTTTATTTAATCAGAATTGATGATAACATTTTCAAAAACGGTGATACTGTGGAGATAGTATTCATATAAATTGTTTGAAAAATTCAGCTTTAACTAGTTGGAGTTTAAAATAGGCTGTACAAAAAGCATACCGGATAGCACTACGACTGTAATTGTGAATACGCAATGAGGGACTTAGTCAACAGACGATTACCAATTGCCCTTGAGAAACTGTGAGTGGAATTTTGAAATATTATTCTAGAAGTAGAGAGAGAGAGAGAAATTTTAAAGGGATATTTAATATTAAATATTAGTATAAGTTTATTAGTATATTTTGTCAAGAATTTAAATTCTTATAAACACAGGGAACTGAGCACGTGTGAATAATGAGATATGAAGCATGTTATAATTTCAGAGTATATGTACAAATCTTTGATATTCACTTTAATCAAAGTCTTACGATGAAAAACAATATTGTTTATTAAGATTAAATATTTTTTATTCGCTTTTAAAGATTATTAATGCTATCTGAAGTACTTTAAAAGTAAAAATTGTTACATATCTCTTGCTAGTAAATAAAGGAAATTTTACACATGTTTTTACTGTATTATAACTAAATTTTAAAATTTAAAGTCTCAAAATTAGTATTAAGTTTAAATTAAGAAAACAGATACGCATTTAAATAAGAAAGTGAAATGGTTTTACAGAGTTCTAATTGCTTTTTACCAAATAATTACGTTTCGTATAAAGACAACTTTTGAATAAAAAATAGTAGGATGAATCTAATCCGAAATGTATTTTTTATGCCATTATATGAAGTTGAAGATATATTTTGGGACTTTTGAATTTATATGCAAAAACAATACCTATGAAAAGGAACAAAATATTTGTGTTGTGTTTAAAATAGTTCTTTTCTAGGTATGCTATTGTATTTTCGGTGATAGTTTATCATTTTTCTGTATTTTCGGTTTCCTAGGGCAATTTTCTTTAAATAATTTTTATTTTTAACTGAAATAATTACATCTGTTTACACTTATGAAGCAAATTAAAACGACTAAATATGTGAAATATATAATTTAATGTATTGGTATTCAGGAATTGGAGCACAGACATACTTTTGTAAAGTATTTGCTCTTAAACCTTTTAGAGGGTTCTCACGTGATTCTGTTCTTTCAATTAACCACTGGGGATTCCATTTGTTGTTTGATGGATTTGAGAACCTCGCCTGGAGAAGGAACCGTGAAATGTAAATTAAGATTTCTATTTAAATAGATCCGAAGGAAGAAAGGAATAGGATGGGATTGTGATTGTAAGGTGTAAGAGTGAAACGGAGATTATATGCTGTTTTGATTAGAATCTGAGAGATAGTTTGAAGCTCGAGAGTCTACATACGAAGTCGTCTTAGAGAAACGGATGACTAGACTTATCCTGGGGTTAAAACCTGCATAGATATGCCTCAAAGCTGTTTGTTAAAGTTAAGTAAACGTTTATTATTTGGATTCGGTTCGATAGTTAGTTTCGCTCCTATTGCATATTTACCTTTGAGATACTGAGATTAGATTAAATAAAAGTTGTTAAATTTTACAATGTATGTGCATCATTTATCTCACAACATTAGTACGAATTCCGGTTCGTCTCAACCTCCTCAAGAAAGGAGACGGTGGGAAATAAATATTCAATCTATGTTTTCTAAATGAATAATAATGAATAAATGTGACATGCCTTTGAGTTTAAAGTTTCTTTTAAGATAATTTTCTTTCAAAAATATTAAAAATTTGTTTGATTATAATTCATTTTATTAGAGGCTAACAGTTTATTATGCAGCAACTTTTTTTTTTTTTCCTTTCAATAATTTTCTTCTTGTAAATATTTTGTTTGAACTAGAATGTTTTCCTATGAATTCTAATTGCGGCTGTCCTTACGTCTTAGATTTTTGTTTAACTAGAGCGTTACTTCTTCTGCAATTAACTTATCTGCTTTTTAGCCTATTCATTATATAAATTTAATTCACCGAATTTCCATGCATATTGACTCTTGACCAGTAAATGAGAAGAAACTGATAATTAAAAAGAATGATATTGTATCTCATAAGATATATTTGAATAATGTTAAAATAAATTCAGTTGTCCGGAGAGTGAACATTTTCTTCTGACCTTGTGAGATGCCGAGATTATTTCGCATACAATAATAAACCAAAGATTTATGTATAATTATACACATACCCATTAGTCCATTAATTGAAAATTTCAATAAATATCTATATGTTAAGATCTTGAAGTTATTTTATAATTAATTCTAGACAGAGTAAAAACAAGAATAATTTGCTTTCTTGGATAATATCCAAAAAAATTTTAGTTTGAAACAGAAAAACACGCGTTCAGGCAGATCTTTGATAAATGCGTACTTACGCTGCTCTAGTTTTTTTTAGCTTCAAATAAAAGGTTTGTAAAGCCTTTTTAGGTAATAAATGGGAATTAAAAATAATTAAAAATAAATTAAACGTGCAGTTTTTACATTGTAAAAATAAAAGGCTTTATCATATAAGTAGTTAGATTTCATTTTAACGCAGATGTACATAGCATTGCCTTTTTATAAAATGATATACTTGAGATATATTGCTACTTATTTATTTAAAATCAAAATTAATTAAAAGTTTAGAGAAAGTACCTTCTATATGCGTGTCTGTTTAATAAATTACCTTAATGATGTTCTCATTGTAAAAAAGTCATTTTCTCACTTATTAGCCTGTTAAATTCTGCAGAATAAAGATTAAAAAAGAATAATAGGTTCAACAAAAGATTTGAATGTATTGGGGAAGCATTATTTCCAGAAAAATTGCAGATATGGAAATGACAATCTAAGACCAAACAATAGTTTGAAGAATTAGGCTGTTGAACTGCGTATGAAAAGGGGAAAAATATTACTCAAACATTTTTTTCAAAACAAGCATGATTATGATTCCAGAAACCTTTCTTAATTCAAGCCAATGGGGATAGTAATCATTTAGAGAAATGAGAAAGTGTTGATTTATGACTAAAATGGAGTTACAAAAAGAATTAAGCGAAGGATTAACAGAAATTCTATTTTTTCAAGAGCATATATTTCTAACGATGTCTTATTGTATTTAGCTGGGTTATTTTTAAATAGTTGGATGAGACTGCACGTTGCATATTAATTCAGTTTCCTTTAAAAATAACTCAAAAGGTGAATGGAAAATCTATAGACAACACAATTGAAGAACCATAACTAAAAATTAATTTAGGCTAGATGACAGGTTGGTAATTAAGCAGGCATTTTTATTGCCGTTACAAAAGCTTTTGATTGTTTTCGAAGGGAGTGATTTTCTTTTACAAATAAAGATGAACTGCTTGAAGGTCTGGAAGATGTTTGAAAGGGATACGAAGAAAATGTTTTCAATGTCATCATTATGTATTTACTTTGAAAGTAAACGATTCGATATACGACAAAACCTGGATACAACCCTTCTTTATTTGAATAATATTATCATGTTTCTGGAAGATTGTGAAGGAGATTGAGTTACTAAAACAAAAACGTTAAAAGATAAGACTTTGAGACATGGAGATTAATTCAAGATGATGGTAAGCCGAGTTATGCATATGAGAGAAAAGTATTTCTAATAGATTTAAATGGTATTTTTATACATTTTAGCTGATGGTAGAATATTTAGAAAATCAGCAGCTTTCTTAAAAATTCTTAAATTCTTAAATTCTTAAATAATAAACTTTTGTAACTTTTGAAATGTCCAATAAAATAATTCATAGATTAAAATATGCAGAAATTATACAGAAGTGTTTTAATGCTTCACAAATAAATTTCTTCAGTGGTTAATACAAGAATTTTCTATAATTTCTTAAATTAAATTTTTTAAATTAATTTAGTCAAGATTGAACTAAAAGGGTTACACAGCTAAGTTATGGTCAGAGAAGTTTTCTAAGGATATAAAAACACTTAAAAAATGTTGTTATGAAACGAAATATAATAATTTTAAACAGTATTAATGATTACATGTATTAAGATTTTCGAAGTACAGTAGAATATCGTTTAGCCGAACGTTTATTATCCGGAGCGTCAAATATCCGAACCAAAGTCCGGATACTTTTTCGAGCAGTGTAATGCTCCACAGTTACTTCGTATGAGGCCAAAGTGACGGGAAACCCCAAGGTGAGGGATATTTGGGGAATTTCAGTTGTGTGATTTGGTAAACATCTGCGCGGAATATTAGATCAGTTTGTTTCCAAGCGAGAGGGTGTATACGTGCTCTTTTGTTGAGTTTTGTTGATGTAGAAAACTGGATGGCATACGATGCAGAAGACTGTGAACTTCAAATGCTAAGCAATGACGAGATTGTGACTTCCTTGCAAGAAGAATCCAACCCTGTCGACAATGAAACGGATGAAGACGAGGTTAACAACAACGAAAGTAGCAAATTCTGACGCGTTTCTGCGTTAGAGACAGCTATGAAGTGGTACAAACAACAATCAGAGTGCTGTCCTACTCAACTACTGCTGCTGAAGAGAATCAGAGACCTTGCATTGAAAAAAAGGTGTACAATGGTACAGCGAAAAATAAGTGATTATTTTCCCCAATCAAGGAAAAATTGCGACATTTTGCACCTGTTTTGCTTTTTCTTCAAGTACGTTTTCCGCTTGTGATGATTTTCAATATTTGTATAGTGTATGTATGGTTTTCGGTTATTCGAAAAATCGTGTATCCGAACGATGTCCAGTCCCAATTGATTCCGATAAACGACGTTCTAATGCACAGATAATAATATATAAATTTTTTTTACAAAAATATGGAATTCTTCATAAAAGTGCAAATTTTAACCGTATTTTCTAACACATATTATTAAAATAAATGTTAAGTGTCATTGAAAGTTTCGTATTCAAGATAAATATATTAATGCATTTTACTTATTGGTAGAAAATTTATCAGTATATATATATGTGTGTGTGCGTATTATTTAAATAAAGGTTAGAGATAGTTAATAGTATTATTTATAGGAAGTAAACCAACCACACAGTCGCATTTGTTGGTCCAATATTATCAGGATTACATTACTAAACACCGAAAAGTATTTAAGATAGTTAATTCAATTTTTTTCTAATACAGTCCATGAAAATATATCCCCAACAAAAAATGTATTCGGCATTCCGCATATTGTGACATTTTGATTAGGGTATCATGTGACTGTTGATGAATGAGTAGTTTGAACTACTTTTTGACTGAAGAGCTAATTGTGTTGAGTCTAAAGAAGCTATTATCATTTATGAAAGCTTCTTGTAATGAAGAGTGTAACATTTGAAGCTACATTTCAGTTTTCAATGTTGTGTAACTCTTATATAATATTAACGAAGAATTAAAAAAGGACTTAAATTTCTGTGAGGAGAAATAAAAAGCTCATTACCATTATCAATAGCTTTGTAGTTTTGACATTTTGAAATTTATCTATCTACATCAGAAATCCTGAAGTAGTTTAGATGCACAACAGCTGTTGCACCAAATCAGAAATATTTTCTTAAAAAATTATGAGCGTATAGTGAGTTACACAGATACATATGATTAATTTCAATTAAACCCTTTTACGGAGCCTTTTACTGGAATAATTCCAGTTGGCAAAGGAACTCTTTTACCATTTCATTTGTTCTTACAATTAGCATTGCATATTACCTTTAACTTTTGTTTTGTCTTATAGCTTTTTAGGGTTTCTCATTCCTAAATGAGTAAAGAAGGAATGAAGAAAATAATGATACGTATTACTAGTACTTTGATAAGTATACCATTATGCTTTTATTGGCCTAAATCCTTAGAAAATACAATGTAGGATATTTTAAGTATTTTTACATTCAAATGAACAAAAAACATGAGAATATAACATATAATGAAATAATTTACTTTTGAATTTAAACTCGGATATGAAATAAAATAATATTTAATTTTAGAAAAAAAGTTCGAATCCAATTTTTAAATTAGTATAAACTGTTCTCTCTTTTTACCTCATGCAAACTTCAATTGCAAACTGGTATTTGAAAGTAAATGATATTATTCTTTGTCGCTGTAGCTCCTCCTAGGGTTAGTTGAGGTGGAGATCAGGATGATTGTTGAGGTTCCCGGGGGGGGGGATCCGAATGCAATAGTGATTGAGAAGCCATTAAATCGAACTAGAAAGGATGGCCAGTAGATATTCACAGTAATTCCTTTTTATTAATCTAACACTAAACCTGATTACTAGATATGTAGACAACAATAAACTAGAGATAAATAATGGACATTTATATTTAATGAATTCGCCAAAGAGAAACTCTCCAATATCTTTGAATGTATAAGCAGCTATAATTTCGGACTCTTAATTCAAGATTAAGCGAATGGTATTCAGGCAGTGCTAGCTTGGATGTAGTGTCTTCATTAATTTATTCTCTGTCTCACTGACTATATTTGCATTCTATTTAGTAGTGACGTTAGTTCGTGGATTGGAGTTGTTCTATCTTAAAGTCCCAGACTGCCTGGAGGGGAAAACCCGAATTAGAGAGAAAAGATCTCGCGGCTAGCCAATTGTTACAACTCTAGATTTGAGATAAAAGTAGTTTGTGATTTTTGAAATTTACTTATTCCCATTCACTGAAACTAATTATTTTTGAAATGTAATGAAATAATAAACTTGATTAAAAATATAATATTTACTTTATAAAAATTTAAATCAGGTACGTAGAGAGAACTATTTGCATCATAGTTAACATTTAATACCTATTAAATTTTAAATGAGTCAGTTCCAGTGCCTACGAAATTCAAAAGAAAAATAAAATAGCAAAAGTTATGACAATCTTACTGTATTTTCAAATATCTTAACTAGAGTAATTTTTTAGTTATTATCGACCTAAGTTTTTTGTCAACCAGTTCACAATCAAACCAGTTTAAAGTTCCATTTTCTAAAACTTTCTTGTCCTTTAACAATACTCTAGCACTAACATTTTACGTTTTAAGTAAATTATGAAATTTTGCTCGCTTTATACTTAATCCACTAAACTCGAGTTTAATTTATTATGAAACGTGCATTAAAATTCTAGGTTCAGCTACTTAGGAATATTGAAAGGCTCAATAAATTAATTTTAGTGCAAAAATCTTCTTTTCGATAGTTATTCACAATTTCAAATGAAGATTATTTAGTCGTAAAATATAATCCAGGTGTAAAATATTAAACGAATAGCGAATATTTCTGTTCTCTGCAGTTCTCCAGAGTTTCCACATAATTTTAAATTATAGTATAGCAATAAATATAATTTTACATCGTGTTTTGTTGTGTTTTGTGCAAATTGTTGAGATAAGTTATTATTTAATTACGGGCATAAGTGAAGGCTACTTGTAATATTTAGAAAAGATTCACTCGTTTTCTCATAGAATACCTATCTCAGAAAATATTTGGTTCGCGTGTTTCCAAAATGATTTAACTCTAGAACAGTCTTTTTTAGATTTCTTCAAAAAGAGCCGACACAGTTTTACGCATTTTGATGAACTGGAAAATATAGTAATCTATATGCATGAATTTTGAACATGCATTTGAGTGTTTCTTAAATTTTTGAAAATATGTTCTATTTTTGATAAACGTTGTAGGTAGAGAGAGATTTATAACAAGTAATTTTTTAAGCAAGATTTCCCTATATTTCAGCATTAAAGTAGAAGTTTTAAAGACTATTGGGAAAGTTTTTCTTACTCTGAATTTATTAAAGAAATATTAGAATGTAGTAATAGATTAAGGGATTGCACGCTTTCTTTTACATTTCTCAGCTGAAAGAAATCTTTTTAGAAACTTAAGTCTTTCAATTTAGCTTTTAGTACATTTTTTCTTAGTAATTATATATTTTAAACATCAATAGTTTTAAAGATACAATTAAAGAGAGTATTTAAAAATAAGTAAAAAGTTTTTAAAGTAAGGTTATTTCGTGTAAGTTTATTCGTTGGGAAAGGCATTTTTCACAGAGGAAGGCTTTTGAAACGAGATCAAACATGTGATAACCCTCTCTTTTTGAATTTATATTACTAGAGTATATATATAATTTAAAACATTCTAATTTATTGATATTTATGCATATATCTTATATGCACGGTAGGACTATGTAATGTGCGTCTTGGATAGCAACCTTCAGAGCCTTTTATTTAATTAAGGTGCTCTAGAATCGAGTAATTGTAACACACACACACACACACACACACACACACACACACACACACACACACACACACACACACACACACACACACACACACCACACACACACACACACACACACACACACACACACACACACACACACACACACACAACCCCTAGTTTATTTAATTAACTAGTACGAGATACACAAATTTTATTGCATTAAAAATTACACCTTAAGCTGCATTTTCTGTCTTATATATCGGCATTCTGGAAAATTATTTTATTCTGAATAAAAAAAAAATACCTAACCGTGAACACTGGTACGTTATTACTATATGAATTTAACAACAAGGCTCTAATGTAATAAATTAAGTATTCTTTTTGTTAAAGCAATAAATCTGGTTCAAAGATGATTAAAAGCGCCTATTAAAATAAGAATAGATCCATAAAAATATTCAAACGTTTTTCAGTGTTAATAATGAAGAAGCAAAACATCAGAACAGGAAATAATGAAATAATGTAAGAAATTACACGAATAATAAAAGAAATAACAGTATATGTTTCATGGCATCAACCTTAATTCTTAAAATGGCGTTTGCAAGCAGCCATATTCATACAATTCGGAAATCTTCATATGAAGGATTTTAAGACGTAGGAAATCATAGACTTAAGTTTCTAGAATATTATTGAAAAAGTTGAGAATGTGAGTTCAAGATTTATCTGGCACTTTAAAAGGCAAAGCATATGAATTGGGTGTGTGTTGAGAATAAGCAGCTTTAGTAAGAAATGAGTCGTTTCATAGAGAGATAGAAGCTGTAAAAACTATTTCTTTAAGAAAATTTTCTGGCGAGAAACTTAAAAAAATCGAAATATTATATATATATAAGCTTCTTATTTCTCTGCAATAAGAAGCTTGGTTTTATTGATTTTCATTTTTTTTATGTACAAATACAACTAAAAAACAAGATTCTGTGTGGGATAATCCACACTTCTTTCGAAATTTTTAAATGCTTCTTTTGAAAAAAGGAACAAGGGAGGGGGGGGGGGGGAGGGAAAAAGAAAAAGTTTGCATTAAGCTTTCAGAAAAACTTAGGGATTTAGAACTCAGAATAAGCTTAAATAGCTATATCTAAAGTAAATTATAATAACACTACGTCTAAAAATCTAAAGAAATACTTGTATTTTGTTTCTCTATAGCTGATGATGTGTTGTTACATAGCTGCAAAAACGTATACAATCATAATTCATCATTATTAGCACAAAACTCTTAAATAAAAAGCTTCTGATGAAAACATATTATAATGATTTCAGATATCTAAGAAAACTTTGAATTTCTAGCTATCTGACTACGGATTGCATTTCTATTTCACTTTAAAAGGAAGAGAATAACATGTTTCTAAATTATTTTCTTTTTTAATGAGATTTAGTCAAACAAAACATAAAATGTTGAGAATTTTATTTCGTTATTCATATTCGATATTTGAAATGGATTACGCATTGCTTTTTACAAAGAAATAATTATACATTTGGGGAAATTTATTCACATATGCTTGTTCTGGGCAACAATATTTTAAACTATTAAAAATAGATGATTCAACTTAAAACTATACAGGATGAGTAGGGTATTTTAACGCATTTTATTTTATAAATAAGGATATGCGTTTTACCTAAGAATATTAATTAAGAATACATCTCTTACTTATCTAAGTAAACGATTAGTTTGATAAATCAAATTAATAGGTCTTATAATTAAAATAAGGGTTCTTAGAACGGAATGAAATTTTTCGAGTAAAATTATGAACTTAAGTATTTTTGTTAATTTGTGTGTTAGCATTAGTATATTTAGTATAAATAAACGCTTTGAAAAAGAAAATTGAAATTTTACCACAGAATTCTTTAAATAACTTTTTAATACGATAAAATAAAAGGCTTAATATAATACTGATTTATAATTATTGAGTTTATAAAAGGATTTGCTTAAAAGTGATGAAGGGCACTGAATATATATATAGGACATAGAAAATAATACGTACAAATGCTGGATCTCAAGCATTTTAAGAAGGAAATGATGTTTCTTTAAATAAAAGATCATACATACACACATAATAAAGTTTATGCTCCTACAATTCATATGAAAATTTCTCTGAATTGGTTTAAAAATAAATTTGGGAACTAAATTCTAAATAAATTTCATATATGATATGATAAAAACCTAACACGGCTCCCTTAAAGACTATGAACCCTTAGAATTGTTTAAAAAATAAAGGTAATAGATTGAAATAATCAGTAACCAAACAGATGTAAAAAAATGTACTATATTTTAAAATAAATAAGACTTAATAGATTTGAATGATGGACAACAAATTATAAAACTTCGATATTTACTGAGAAATGCTTACTTAGCTTTAGCTTTACAATGATTTAACTTCAAGATAACGGCTTGCAAATGAAATTTGTAATGAAATTTTCTTTTACTTACACTTAATTGTACTTAACTTTCAACTCCTTAAGGAGTTAATTTTTTCACCCAAAATGTTTCCAAAAACGTACATTTTTCATTGTATGTAACTATTCTAATTTCCACCTTCACCACAAAGAAAATGCCAGATGAAAAGCATTTCAGTACCATAGACAAACTGAAGACAAATCAAAGAAAGTAAATATCAGTGCCAGTACAGCTTACTGGCAAACCGTAGTGGCTAACTTTCTGTTGCCCGTAACGTTGTACGGGCAAACCGGATAAAGGATCAAAAGTGAAAAAGAATAAAAATTTTATTGCGTAGTTCTCACCTCTCGACAATTTCAAGTTTTAAAGGTAAGTACTTTATAAAAAAATGTCAGTTTATTCAAATGTACTCTGAATTAATCTTTTTCATTACATTTTTCAATATATATCTGACACAGTAAAATAGTTTTAATTTAGGTGAAAGATTTCTGTTTAGCGGGTGAAAATGCATTCACTACTTTCTGCTTTTGAGACATTCGGTCTTGAAAAATATCTCTAGAAAAGCCGTCTGGCGTTTTTCATACTTTTTACTTCATCTCAATATCTTTTATTCATATTTCCTGAAATGATATTCAATGAACTGAATTCACTTCGTTGACTTCTGCCTTGTTTATTCAGTCGTATAAGTAAATCTGCCCTGTTAGGAATAAAACCCGAATAAATTCATATGAAAGAAAAAAAAATGTGTAAATCTTATTTATTATTCGAAATTACATCCAAAAGCAAATGAACTTAAATAGAAAATTTTATGATTATAGCTATGTGGTTAATTTTTTAAACTATGATATATTATAAATTTGTTGTTTGGTGAAATTGTAAACATTTTTGAATACATGATTTCAACTGATATAAATCTCTAAGAGAATTCAAAAGTTCTGTAATATATAATATTGTATATTATCTTCAAAATTTTTCAGATACTCCTCGAGCAAAAAACTGCTGAAAATGGTTTTTTGTGTGCTTATTGTGGCATTTATTTCAAATTAGCATGAAAACTTAATGAAAGAAAAAGAGTATCTTCTCGATATTTTTATTAAAAAATAATGATTAATCCAAATAGATACATCATATATACATATATATATACAAATATATACATACATGCATGTATACATACAGAGAAGGAGCTTAGAAATAATTATATGGTATTTTATGAAATAATGAAATGTGAAGTTTTTACTCTTACGATTTAAAATTTGTATAGGCAAACAAATTACTCTTTAGATTTATTGAGAACTTTTTACAAATATTTCCCCGTTTGTAGAATAAATAAAATTTTAAAGATTTACATTTTCGAACTTTACTTGAAATCAAGATGAGTTTTTATAAATGTCTGGAAAATAGCTAATTTGAACATGTCAGGATATGTTTTCTCACTGATGCTATTTTTTTAAAATTTTTCATTAAATTTGTAAACCAAAGCTTTATTTCTTCAAAATCGTATTAGCAAAGATTGTTGATATATTTTGTATACAGGAAAGAGATAAAAATAATGAAAATTATTACAATTTATTTATAACATTGCACACTGTTTACATATAAAACTAAAAGATTGCATATATCAAGCAAAAATTAAATAAAACGCTTCAACATTCACCGATGCTGAAAAATATGAATATTGTTTCTTGGTGTAAATTTTAAAAGAAATTTGATTTTAAAACGAATGAGTAACACAAAAAAAATCTATAAGAATTATCATCTATGGTTTTAGGAAAAAAGTTTCTAATCTAACAATTAATATAAACTCAAATTTTTAAAACTTGAAAAATTTCACAAATTTTATTCATTGGCTGTAATTTAATAGGTTATGAAAATGTAAAATTTGAGTCCTGCAAAACTGCAAGTACGAAAAATGTTCATGTAGAATGAGAAGAAATGATTTTTATACTTTTTATACATATCTATATGTACGGAATAACACTATGTCTGTTACTCAGATTTCTCTAAGTCATTTGAACATTGTGGTGGAGAAAAATTTATGGCTTGGGGAAATACTCTAAATGAAAGGGAGTCACCCTCTTGATCAGTGTTGAAGGTCATGGAACTGGAAATGAATATCTTTATCATCTTGAGGCGGTTGTCAAAACCGTGACAGAAATATGGCTCCCAGATGACAAAGGGACATTAAGACGACAATGCTAAGCCATATCGATCGAAAGTGGAAATCGGTTTTGGAGAAATTTTTTTTTCTTCCTTTTAAATATCACAATTGAACCAAGCATCGAAAAAAAGGGTGTCAAAACACTTATAAAGGGGGAGAATAATATGTAAAAATAACTTGTGACTTACTTATATAATATGGAAAGCATTGATACTTATAAGTTATCAGGATATTTCATGGTGGTGTACCTTTTAAAAAATGCATCGCTTTTTTGGGATACTGTAAAATTTCTTCTAAATTTATTTTTATTAAATAGTTTTCTACTAACGGTCATTAAAAAGAAAAATGATTCGTCTTTACCTCAAATTATGGCAATGAAGTATAAAAATTAATTAGTAAATTGAGTTATCTAACAGTTCTATAAAGAAATAAATATTTAGAATTGTTCTGCTTTAAGTATTATAATTTTAATAATGTATTTATTTGATATTAATTTAATTAATAACCAATTAATCAATCTCAATTAAATCTCATACCCTAAAATTGTTCTAATTTTTTTTTATAACGATACAAAAACAAATCGAATTTATAAAAATTCGAATGTGTTTTGTATCTGCAACAGCAGATTTCAAAAAGAGACTGAATATCTAAGTAACTAAAATATTTATATTTTTGACAGTTTAGAGAAGAAAAACTCACTTCTTAGACTGAAGAATAAAGGAACACTTATGAGAGAGAGAGAGAGAAATATATCTACTCATAAATCTACTACATTCCCCAAACAATAGCAAAAATGCTTTCACTCTCCCCAAGAAATATTTCTGGATATAACCGAAGCCCAGACTTTCAAGTTTCATCGTGAAGAAATGTCTCTAAAAAAGTCCATTTCTATATTTTCTCACTTTTTCCCGAAAATATATTAGCCACAGAAAAGAATACTCTAGCATATATGCTACAGAACAAAGAGCATTACTCACGCATCTTTGATTACAACGCTAACATCTAGCATGGAAATGATCTTTTACGCCTTTCTCAGACCAAACCACTTCTTCAGATCTACGTGACAGGAAATGGACGAAATCAGCTGCAAGTGAAGTTGTTCCGATACGGATTACTATTTACTTAGCTTACATACTAAGAAGCCCGACTATTTTCTAATGGCAGCACAACAGGCAAGACGTTCATTGGAGTAAATAGTGTTGCACTTCATCTGGTACACCTCACCTGATAAGTAAAAACTTTACTGTGGAAAATCTTTCGAAAAATATCTTAACTACACTTTAATTGATATAATTTATTTTTAATTAATAATGGGCAAAATATGGAACTTTTCTGCCCCCGAGTGAAGTGTGTAATAATTTCGTAAAATTCACTTCATAGTTTTAATTGAAAGCTACTCAATATAACATATTTCGATCAATGCATAATATCACTACAAGTAATAAATGACAAATTAGAAACGTAATATATAAATCCGGAAGTCTCTCTCTCTATAAAAAAAGATTTTCGTGATTCTATATTGCATTTATTACGCACTATCGCAACAACGCCAACGTTCATGATAACTCGCCAAGTTGACAAATCCGATTTGGCATGCATCTTACGCGTTGAATTGGAAACCATGTGCTTCGTTTCATATGATGTCAATACGGTTGCAAAAGCACGTTATTGCAAGCTTTAGCAGAAAAATATTGCAACGGTTGCCTGGAATGGAATTGTTTCTCGAGAAGAAAGGTATTGTCTCATCCGAAGACTTTTTAACAATCAAAGGGCCTAAATGCTCAACTTTCCAGGAAGTTGCAAGAGCTACAGGTTTGTCAAAATATGAGGACTTTATCAATGAAGTGTTGGACGATGCAACTTCTCTCTCAGGGATGAATTCAACTAAAGAGAAACTCCAGAAATGAATTTTTCAAAAAAATAAATAAATAGAACTACATAAAATAAATGTAAATTACAGTTTTGCAATTTGAGTAATGAATATAAACATTTGTATAATTTGTACAATGGGGTGCAAGTTGTACGCCGTTAGGCGGACAGGGGGGACCTACCCTAATAGTAAATTTTTAAAAAAAATTAAGTTGTTCCAAATAAGTTTTCTGATTAATTTAAATATCGCTTTTAATATTTGATAAATTATAAGCTACAAAAAAGACAGTTTTTGAAAGAATCAATTTGTAAGCGTAAATCTTTTGTCATTATCTCTTGATGGCATCAACGCCTACATAGTAACACATTTAAGATAGAACGTTCATTAAACAAATTAGTAGCTGAAATATGTTTGAATTGAATTTCCATAATCAGATTAACAAAATGAGATAGTACACTTCGACTATATAAATGATATTTTCTCTTTTACTAATAATATGAACTGAATGCCCCCAAACAAAACCTTTTTTGACATAGTAACATAATAAAAATATTGTTATATCCGTTGGTTATGCTATATTCTATATATAAAAAATTTCCGGTCAATAGAAAGTGTTTATTAAAACTATTTAATTTCTTAGTCTAAGGTAAAGAGATAAAGTCAAAGTAAATATATATATATATTGATTTTGTTTATACTGAAACACCTTTTTGAGCACATTTCATTAAAAGAAGAGATAAAGTCAAAGTCAATATATATATATATATTTGATTTTGTTTACACTGAAACACCTTTTTGAGCACATTTCATTAAAATGAAATACAACGGTTCAGGGAAAATATTATAAAAAATTAATTAAGGAGAGTCTGCTGACAGAATTATGTTCCAAAGTATTGAAAAAAATAACAAAGTAATCCAATCAAAATCAGAATAAATGTAATTTTTTTTCTTTTTAGTACTTTATTTATAATTTCAAATGTAATGAAAGTACTTCATTTAAAAAAATGACCGTTAGTTTTTTAATGCTTTATAAAATACAGAGTAATCGTAAGCATTAAGTAACCCTTTTAAGTTGATTAAAATTTCAGATAAGAGATTTATTACATTTTCTGTACATTCTGTATTCAATTGTAGATTAGAATGGCTTTCAGCGAAAATTCGGCGTATTCTGTTAGTTTCCACCGTTTAAACTTCTTCTTTAAAGTCAAAAAACTTTACTTAATGTAAAGGAATCAATCTTATATGTATATAGTCTGAAGACATTAAATGCATTAGTTTCTGTAGTAAAATGATAGCAAACTATTAAAATTAAATCTCAATAAGTGATGTGTTTATATTTTTTAGAAGAAAAAATATTTTACTAAAATACTTGCGTTTTGGCTGAAACTGTATAGATAAATAATTTTTAACTACATATGTTAATAGTAAAACTACCTTTTTGACTTTACTCTGTCTTAGCAGTATAATTCTCAGAGATTATTAATTAATTGTTTATCTCACACAAATAAAGTAAAATTTGATTTCAAAATAAACTATACATTATTGGCATAATAAAATTCTAAAATTAATTTTTAATATTTTTACCTTTAATTTTTTCTACTTATTACAAATAAATATTTTTGAATTACTGTTCTACGGGTAGGAATCCTTCAGTATTTAAAAAAAACTTAAAGACAAAAGGGATGCTTTTTTTCAGAATAATCGTTCCGACGACAGGTGATTTTATAGGAATAAAAAGGTAAATAGCTTTTGGGAGAATTTCCCTTACAACGGAATGTGAAACATCCAGGTGCTTTGTTACTGAATTCAAGCTACGCCAATATTATTCTATGACAGCATTGTCAGCTTCCTTTTCTAGCGTGAAATGATACAGGGTTCATTCTCCATCCGGCTTTCACAAGAAAGCTCTGTCAAAACATTTTATCATTTGTCAGAATGCAAGCAGCGTTAAAGCTCTATTATAAAAAAAATTTTAAGCACCTGAATTCTTAACAAATAATTATTAGGTTTCATCCGTTTACGCAGACTAATTTATGAATATGAGTACGATTATATTCAGAATGAGTTGAACTTCTGTGGTAAATTTAAATACTTTTATGTTATTGTTGTTTTATATTTCCGTTGCTTAATGAAATCCATACAAAATTTCTGAATGTAAACTATATTTTCTTTAATTTTTTTTTATTTCGAAAATGTAAATAACAAGTCTATTCACTTTTTAAATAAAGGTTTTAAATATCATTTGAGAGTTTTACTTTCTTCCATCTATTTTCTCCACAAGAACGTAGTACAAAAAATAATTTTGATAATTTAAATCTATTTCTTTAACCATTTAATGTGTAAATCAATATCTAAATGAAATTAGATTTTAATGAATAAATAGGTACTATTTTAAAATCAAGAAAGCATTCTCTCACAGGATTTGTTTTCTCTAAATTTATCCATTTGAATGAAGCCACTTTAGTGTGTTATATTTCCGAAGATCCATTTTTATTTAGATATAATTAACAAATGCTTTATATCAATAAGTATTTCATTACAAAAATAATAAGAGAAGATGCTTAACAATTTTGAATAAATAATATGCCATTCTCTTTGACTGGACGAAAATACGTCTACAGATTCAAAGTATAGTAAAAGCATAAACTGGTAGGAAATTAAATTCATTTTAAGGATATTTATAGGAGTTTTAGAATTAATAAAAGAAAAAAAGATGACAATTTTAATTAAAAGTTGTAATTACGCATAAAATTTTCAGAAAAAATCATTCGCATCATGCATGAGAGAGAGAGGAACTACATTAAATGTAACAAATTTGCAGTTACATTTTGTGCCTATTTATAAATATTAACTTATCAATGAGGACTAAATTTGAAATACAAAATATTTAACAGTAATTACTAAATACAATAATTAATAACAAACGAGGGAATATGTATCTTTCAATTTGTTTTCAACCAAATTATGTATGTTTTTGTTCTGGATACTAAAACTATTTTCCTTTTGTTTAATCACTTAATAATAATGTAAAAATAACTGTTAATAGCCTAATTGTTTATTATGATAGTGATGGGAAATTAGGGTAAATGATACTTACTGTAATTAAAATACTCTTTATCTTTGTGAAAGTATATTTATCTTTGATGTTTTTTTGTTATAAATGAGAAACATTTTCCCGTTAAATCTTGTCAACTACCCTAAGTGAAATTATTTTGATTCGTATTTATAGTTCCATATACCTTAACCAATCAAAACAAATATTTTCTGAAATCAATTTCATATTTAAAGCGCATAATTTTTATATGCATGAAAAGAAATAATTTTTGAAATAATTTATTTTAATGGATACTATTTTTTTGTAATTATTAAAAGCTTTTAGAACTCGGTTTTGAAATATATATTTGTAGTTTAAAGGTAGTTTAAAATATAATTCAGTAACTTCTACCTAAATACTTTAATATGAAATAAACCTAGAAGAAATATTTCTTTTTATTTTCAAAGGAATTATACATCTAAGAAATTGATAGAGAAACTTGTTTTGATTTCTTTAAAAGAATTTGTTATATGTTTTGCTATATATATATATATATATATATATACATCGAGAGGCCGAATACAAAATACTTTTCTTGATGGAAACAGCAGCTCATATGTGTAAGTTAAAATGATCAAAGTAATGGAAAAAAATAACAAACAGTCATTTAAATAATTATTATTTCAGTTAAAACGAAGCAGTTTTCTAAATTAAAGTTTAAATATATGCATTGCAAAAAATATGATTATTTGAACACAATAGAGAAATAATTAGATAAAGTTAAAATATTTTTCCAAGTAATTTTTTTGCTGTCTCCTCCATAGAAGTTAAAGAGATTGAATAAAGATAGAATTGAAATAAAGTCAAAAATCCCCAATCACTTAAAAATGTAACATTATGAGTATCTGAAGCAAACACAAGATGTTTTGAGAAATCTTTGTTTATAAAATATGTTTTTAATGAGTCATATTCTCCAAAACACATTTTCAACACACATCAATAAAAATATTATTTATATTAAACTTTGCCATTTTGAGATTTGCAGAAAATACTCTCCATTGTGTCCAAGGGAAATTTCTGTAGTTGAATTTTCACTCTTGTAAAAAATTTCTCTGTGAAGTATTTAAAGAAAAGTAGGGATTAAACACTTGAAAATTTCGTATATATATACGATTATGATATCTGTTTATCTCTAACCCCAATGGGTACTGTGATTCAATATTTATATTCAGTAAATAAAAACATTTTTTCTAAGCTGAATAAAAGAGATTATAGAATAGTATAAAACATTTTATCTTTTGATTTCTCTCTTCAGAATGTGCTTATACTGAATTTATAAAAGATTATCCACATGCATTTAAACAAAAACCTAAGTTTTATATGTCATAAAATTAAATGGAAGGATACTTACTTCTTTTTTCAATTGTAATACTTTTTAAAACTTTTATTTTTATCTTCAAATATGACAAATAAATTAGTTGTTACTTAATCAGAAAATATATATATATATATATATATATATATATATATATATATATATATTTGTTTTATTATTATAAAAATAAGCATATATTATTACTTATAATAATAGTAAATAAATGTATTATTGTAACAAGTGTAATATTTCTTTATAATAATAAAAAAAAGTTTTTCAATTTTTCTTTTAAGACGATGTAATAAGCTATATTATTTATTTGCATCACACATTCTGAATTTTGTAATGTATTTTAAAACAAAATTTTTACTTATACTTACATAAATACACTCATGTCCATAAATTAAGGATAATGAAGTTCAGGCAAAGAAAGAGACAGAAGCAAAACAAATTTGACTTATTTGTAAAGTCTATTTATTAAACAAAAGGTAAAGAGCAAAAAAGATGCTATATGTTTGACATAATTAATAAAAATTGCGATTTTTACTCCCTGGAGCAAATTTTAAAAAAGAACCTATTTACAAAAAACAGTATAACATGGTTAGTATGATGGTTAATACGGAGTATGTCTCCCGGACGATGCAATACAGGCCTTACAACGCCTACGCATGCTGAGTATCAAATTATCAATCTGATCTTGGGGAATATTACACCACTCATCAAGCAATGCCCTCCGAAGTTCCGGTAGACAGTTGGTGGGGGTTGATGGGCTGCAATTCGTCGGGCAAGCATATCCCACACATGCTCTATTGGATTCAAGTCCTGTGAGTATGCTGGCCAATTCATACGGGTGATATCCTCCGATTGAAGGCATTCGTCTACAATGTTTGCACGGTGAGGACGGGCGTTGTCATCCATAAACAGAAATTCAGCACCCATGGCGCCCCGAAACAAACATACATGTTGTTCCAGAATGACATCCCGATAGATGTGGCCTGTCATCGTTACACTCTGAACATGCAGGTCAGTTCTGTAACCTAGAATAATTCCTCCCCTAACGAGCCATCTTGCACCACAGTAACGGTGTCGTTTAATGGTGTCCTCTTAGTGGTAACGGGTACCTGGCGCTCTCCATATGAAAGTACGGCGAGAATCAGACTGCAAAATAAACCTGGACTCGTCGGAAAACATCACACAAGACCACTGTTGCGGTGTCCACAATGCATGCTCTCTACTTCAGGTTAATCGCAGGCGACAGTGAGTTGCGGTAAGGGGAGCACATCTGACAGGCCTACAAGCATATAAACCAATGTGCCCTAAGCGTCTGTACACGGTCTGCCTTGAAACTGTCGTACCGGTAGCTGAAGAAAGCTGGCGAGATAGGTCTGATGCTGTGCTCCGTCTGTTTCTTTTGGCAGTAACTGCCAAATACCGGTCCTCATTCAGCGTTGTAACTCGGGGTTGACCTGTGCTGTAACATCTACTCACATTACCATCATCTTGGAATCGTTGCCAAAGCCTCGAGATGACACTCTGGGCGATTCCAAGTTCCTCGGATACTTCCAGCTGGGTACGTCCACATTCCAGTCGTCCGATAATTCTACCATGTAAAAAATCATCGAAATGCTTCCTTTTGCCATAACTATGCGGTTATTGCACTGAAAGGCTTTTAAAGCGATTGTGAACAATTTTACTTCTTTGCCACCATTCCTTATATACCCCTCTCTTACACTCTCGTCATTGTGACGTACTATCCGCGCCATCTGGTGGTTTCCTGTAATTTGCATATTCTTCTTCAAGATGTGTGTGATAATTCTACTGGTGAAATTTTTATTTTAGAGTTCAATTTCTGTGTGATTCTGAGTTATCATTATTTTTTGGACATGAGTGTACTATTAACAAATTTAAAATGCATTATTAAAGTTATTGTTATTAATTTAACATTTTAAATTTCATGCACTGATTTGATTAAATAGCAGTTTTTTTTAACGCAGACTTTAAGAGATGACTAACTTTATATTCTAATTTTAATTATTCTAACTAAATCTTTGAAATTTTTTTATAATTAATTTAAGAAATTAATTATATTATTTAAAGTAATTCAATATTCGCATTGATTTAGCAATTTAAGCTCAAAACTCCGAAAACTCCTTGACAGTTCATCAGAAGGAAAATTCTAAAAATTTTTGGGTATTCTTTATTGAAGGCACAGGAAGGGCATAGAGGATTTCTCTAAAAGTTTTTACAAAAATGTAAAGACAGATAGAGAGGGGATTAAAATAAGCAGACTTAAGACTTAAATATTTGAGAACAATCAACAAGGTAATTTCGAAAAAAAAGTTTCTAAACATAGTTACAAAATATATAATCGAGTACTTATTTTTCTTCTTTTTCAATAATGGTAGTTGTATTGACATAAGTTTGCATTTTTTTACTCTACTCTTTTATATTACAAGGATTGGAAGTAATCTTACAACAATATGCTTCTGGCATATTTATTTCTAATCTACATTCTTGATTCAAATTCTTATTCAAGTATTATACACACTTGTTTTCAAATACTGCCAGTTGAAAATATGAATTGACTTTGGTAGACGTTTAATACTTTCATACGTTATGAAATTGTGTGAAAAATCTATTTTATATGCTGAAAACTTTATGAAATTGTTAGTAGCTCTGGAGTGGAAATATTTAACTTCCATTATAATTATAGAAATCCTGGTAATATTGAAATTACCTTATGCACTGCGTATGCAATTCAAATGTTTAGTATATAGAAACAAATATTTTTAAATGAGCAGAAAATAAGAAAATGTTCTAATGTTTTTTATTTGTGAAATATATACTTCTAAGATTTAGACTTAGAAATTGTTTCTAATAGTCTCTCACTTAAAATATTTATGTAAGAAAGAAAAAATGCGAAATATGTGAAACTAATTTTCTAACAAGTTCCTTGAATTTCGTTTTCTTGAATAAAATTCGCTCAGAAAGTGATATTTTCAAGTAATATATTAAATTTTTCAATGATTTATTTGTTAAGAGCTCGTAACATTTATGGGTAAAATATTTAATCATTAAGCTAGATATATTTGGAAAATGAGAGAGCATATGCATGAATTAAAGTGCATTCAATAAAGAAATTTCATTTCAGAACATCTGCATGCATGTAAAATTCTTAAAATGAATATAAGAGTGCAATAATGGTTTTTATTACAAAATCAGACTAGTTTTGAAATTTAGAAAAAAATAATTAAAATACTTTCTGGATTAAATCATTACTAATCAATACAATTAATAAAATTATATGTACAGTTATTCGAGCCTTTTTTTTCCAAAGACTCTTTTCTAACTTTGGAGATTCCTTTAAAAATTTTAAACATTTATGGAATTTATGGTACTCTGTACTGAAAAATAAATGAAATTCTTAATGATAATATCAATCTTAGAGAACACAAAAGAAATACGATATACAGTTAAACCTGTTTTTTGCGGTAGATAGGGACCGCATGAAAAAAACACACAAAAAATATTCGAAAATTTAATAAATTCTTACATATAACAAACAAATTAATCGAAATACTAAGGAAATTTTTTTAATTTTATGCAGTGGAGAGGGGCCGCATAAATAAAAGTCGCACTTAGAAAATACGCCAATTACTTACGAAATTCATGAGAAAGTGTTTCCATAACAAAATAAATAGTTAAATTACACATGGAAACATTTTAAAAACATTTAGAATACATGGAGAAATTTCCAAAATACTAATACATAATTCACTGCTTCTCATCTTAATCCAAAGCGCTCATCTTCCTGTGATAAATAAGTTCAAAATCGCTTTCGTCACTTGAAGATACAATTTCAATTGATTTATTTTTTGGCATTATAAAGTAAGAGATAAATTTTTACAACGAAGTGGTTGGTCAGTTGTTTGTAAATGTCACTATAACCAGACATGCATGATCGAAGTTTTTTTTGTGAAATTTCATACTCCGTCTGGATTGGGATCTATTTTAAGAAAATGTTTTTCCAATTTGATGGAAAGCTGTATCCCGGCATATATTTTATCCGCTCGCAAAGAATTCGGTTATTCTTGTCCAACTTTATATTCTATAAAATTATTGATAATGTCACTGTCATTGAAAGTTTCGTCTTCAATAAAGCGCGGGCTGTTGACGTGTTGAGAGAAAGCCACTGAACGTGCATTGTCAGGAGATTGTTTATAACAAATGAACATAACGTCTTAAGTGTATATATGTTCATTGTATTGGCGTAACATATACCCCCGCCTCGTAAGGGGGAGAGGCTCAGGACTCAAGGGGCCCAAGGCCTAACTAATGCCAAGTACGTATCTACCCAATTTATGAAATATTAAAAAGGGCAAGAATCACAACATTACAGTCATTCAAAAACCTAATGAGGAGAGGTTAGAGCTAAAAAGGGCTGCACACTCTGGTCATCCCCCCCCCCAACGACTATAAGATATTAAAGTCAAAACCTGATTTTGCAGGAAGGTCCTAACATTCTCCATCGCCACTGGTACATTGATACAAAACATTTCAGTGGCGCCAAAGCCAACGCCTTTAAAATTCATACACCGCATAAAAAAAGATCACACAGAAAAAATCGCATAAAAAGGGACCGCACAAAAACAGGTTCTACTGTATATATTGTATGAATAGAAAAATTAAGTAACATTCTAAGTAAAATTCTACATTTCTGTCATTTTGTTTTCTGCACGAAAAATTTAGAGAAAGTAATATATATAGTTTCTCTCCACCAAATTTATAAAGTATTAAATCTTTGTACTTGTGGCAGATAAATATCAAATATATATATATATATAATTTTTTGTGTGCAAAAATTCAAATAAATAGAGTTTTTTCTCTTGAAGTTTAAACTGCTTCAAACAATTTAAATTTCTCCTTTAAAATATTTTTAAAATTTTTTCCTTATAAGACTTTTATTCTCTGCATTTGTCTAGAGATTCAATATAATGTATTGTAAATATTTTACATCAGACAACTATGAACTTAAAATCGATAAAAAACAAGAAATTCGAGACACAAAAGTGATCCCTTCTGTATTAATAAAATTCTAAAAGATGAATTTGGTTAAAAGAAAAAAAAGCGAACTTTTCATAATGCATAATACATCACGTAGTTTTGTGAATATAATACATTTAAAATCTACTTATATTGTAATTACGCAACGAACTGATTCGCATTAAAGTGATTATAAATACAGGAGAATAATTTATTAAAAAAAACAAAAACTAAGTTCTCTAATGGTAGAAGATTCCTGCAATTTGATAGTCCCATTACTTAATGCAGAGCACGTCTGTAATTCATAAGGCATTCCAATGAGGGAAAAAGCCCCACATATTTACGTATACAATTTCTTTTATAAAACAATACAATAGTGCTCTTATTTCTCTTTCCGTGAGAAATAAAAAATGTTAAAATGAATAATTATTAAATAATTTGAATTAAATGAATATATTACATTAAAATTATTAGAAAAATTATTAAAATTATCAGTGTGTTGAGATAGAGTACCTTCCAATTTTCCTCACTGTTTGAGATTGTTAAATTTTTTTCCTCTTTGTTATATAGTGATTCCTTATTTTTTTGAAAAATAATTTAGTTTAATTTCCTGACTTTTCCAGAAATGGTTCTTTGATGTTTAACATATTTTTGGAATTATGTATGGGGTTAATCGCTAAGAGGAAGCAAGTAGATGCGTAATGTTTTTCTACTCTTGAAAAAAAAAAAAAAAAAGTCAAATTTTTTCTTAAAAATTCTTTATTTAAATCATGCACTGGGTATCCAAATAAGATATTTTGTGAAACACTGTATACAATTAAAAATGATTTTTTCTAAGTTTCAAAAAGAAATGAAATACACTGGTTATCATAAATTAAGGAAAAATAGCAAAAATAGCGATAACTCGCCCAAAAATAATCCAATATCAATTAAATTTGAATATGTTGGTAAGTAAAAGGAGTGTGAACGTTATTACATTATGCATAATAGTGGCGAAGTAGTCGGAATTTGTTATTTGCGAGAGATCTAAAAATGGATGTTTCAGAACAAGACGGCAATTGTGTGTGTGTCGCTGCGTGTCTGAGATTCGAATTCTGGCATAGATTAATTACAACAAGACAACCCTGTATCATTTGACCGAAGGACTGCGATGGAGAGCTATTGAAAAATAAAGGTAGGACAAATTCAGATAGAAGTGGCTAGATGGTTGTGTGTGAGTCCGTCTGTAAATCATAGACTTTGCTAACAGTTTCGAACCACGGATTCGGCATCCAGGAGGTTCAGTTAAGGATGGCCGCGCGCTACCATGAGTGACCGATGACCAATATTTGTCATTATGCGCAAGAAGAAATAGAACCGCAGCTTCAGCTGAACTCAGATCCTCCCTCGCTGCAAACTCAAGTAGGTTGGTAACGAGGTCAACCGCACGTCGAAGGCTTCACAAACGTGGTCTTTATTCGAGGCGACCAGCCATTTGCGTCCCACACACGTCAAGCCATAGGCGGGAACGTTTGCATTGGGCACGTCAACATGTCCCATGGACGCGGGATCAATAGAGGGCTGTTCTCTTTACGGATGAGTCCAGGTTTAGCCTCGAAAGCGATAGTAGGCGTATTTTTGTTTGGAGATAACCTAGAGTCCTTTTTCATTCTTGACACATCCGTGAAAGAGATGCATACGGATAAGATAGTGTCTGTGTTTGGGGTAGTATCTCTTTGGGGAGACACAAACACCTCCATATCTTTTCCCGTGGAAATGTTAATGCTCACATCTATAGAGATGACATCCTGAATGTTTATGTGCGCCCTTAAGCCGGGACGATAGGTGATGCTTTCGTGCTGCAGGATGATGATGCGAAACTACACAGAGCTCGCACCGTGGATGGTTATTTTGAACAGGAAACAATTCAGCACACGCAGTGGCCAGCTTGATCACCGGATTTTAACCCGATTGAACATGTTTAGGAGACTCTAGGACGACGTGTAACTGCTCCCAATCACCCTCCTGGGACCCTAGCCATGCTTTCAACTGCCTTGGAATAGCAATGGCTCGCACTTCCTACATAATTAATAGACCACATAATTGAGAGCATTACACATCGCTGCCTGTGCTGTATTGCTTTTCAGAGAGATCATATCCAATATTAAAGGTACTTTTCCTATAAAAAACTGACGCATCCGATTTGTTCCATGTATACATTTGCTAATTTCTATAACACCATAATGCAGCGTTTCTCAAACTGTGGAGAGTACCCTCCTTGGGGGCATGACAACTCTACGAGAGGGGCACGGGCGTATTGAAAAATCGAAAACAAAAAATTATTTTAAAAAATATTATTAATTTACTGAAAGCAAACAAACAAAAAATGCATTCTGACATAATAAAAAATAAAAAACTCATTTAAACTGATATATTACACTTATAAATGTATCAGTGCTCTATATACGCAATGTATTTTATAATTGATTTAACGATGCTAAGTTAAGAAAAAGTTTAATGATTACCAGTGACCCCATAGGATTGTCATATATAAAATTATATACAAAAATTAACACTTATCGTGATAATTTGTACGGCTTATAATTAATCCCTTAACTGCCGATTAAAAGTTACGCGATTCACTTCCCAAAGCCAATCGTTTTCTAAGTAGGCGTGCATATGTGATGTATTGGAGAGGGGGGAAGGAATAAAAAAGCAAATAATCTGAAATATAAGTAAATCCTTTGCAAACATATAGTCATGTTCCTTTTATTGCTTTCCAAAGCCTTCGGAATAGTTTTATGGATAGCAGTGCACAGAAAATATACTTCGGAAAGACGTATATATACGTCTGGGGAAATCAACGCTTTGGCTGAGAGAGACATTTATGTAAGCCGGTGGCATTTAAGGGGTTAAAGTCATATCGCGTAGTTTTAGCATCAAAGTACAGTATTATTGAATGCATTACATTGTTATTGTATGAGGAGGACGCAATGAAAATTATGATTGAATATTGGACCGCGAATATTGAAACTTTGAGAAGCATTGCCATAATGGTCTGTATATTTCTTCTAATGTTATTTTATACCTTCCTATGTGTTTCATAATGCGTAAAAGTTTCCTTAAGTTCTACGTGTAACTTTTTGAGTAATCACCCTTTTTGCGATTGTTCCTTAATTTATGATAATCAATGTATTTAAAATGTAAAAAAAAAATACTTCAACTAAAATCATAAACATTAATTAAGCAACTTATTATTCAACATTATATTTGGAAACTTTATTGTTACCAGTGTCGGCTTTATCGAAATTTTTCTTTGAAAATTACGGATCATAAATATATTTATAAAACCAGACATCCAAGGTTAGAACTGCTCGTTCCATATTGAAAGCTGTGTCTAAAATGTGCCAAATTGAACTTTAAATTATTATTATTATTTTCAAATGTCAAAGTTTGTCTTATGAAGCTGTATAAAACCTTAAAAGATATATATTATCTAATGAAGAATTAATAAAAAAGTCCTTCTGTTGATAAATATGTATAAACTCTGAACTGTATTTATATTTTATGTATTTGTGGAAACGGTAGCCATGTTGTTATGATCACTGACTCGTAGCCGAGTAGAGTCGCGGGCTCGAGTGTTAAAGCCACTGAAGGTTTACCGAGTAGAGGGAGTGATGCACATAGCATCTGTTGTAGCTAAGAGTCGGTTAGAAAAGTGGGGTACCAGCTGAGGTGTAATCCTTTCCGCTTAGCCGTGGTTTAAAAATACGAAGTCTATCGCAAATAGTCATCGCCTTGCTTTTTAGTACGACTTCAACTAGGATTCATTTGACATAGATTTTTTATTTATTGAATTTATTATAAAAGAAAATAAGACGGCAAAAATGATTTACAGCAATTCTCATTTAAAGACTTATTTGCTTTTTAATACATCGTTTCATATATCAATAATCCTTCAAAAGATACGTCTCATTTATCAGGAGAAAAAAAAAAGGAATTTAAAAACAAGTGAAGCATCTATGTAAAGTGGACATCTTTACTGTCATTCTTTTAATATCACTGGAAAGAGAATTCTGTTTTTATATCAAAAACAAAATCGTACACAATATGCGGGACTGATGGTTATTAACATAACTGAGAAATAGCAATGAGAATTAAGCACTAATTGTACAATGCTAAGCTTGTTTTAAAGCTATGGGTACTTAATATTAATAGAAGTGCACAGATTCTCTTTTCGTTCCTTTTGTAAGCAATAATTGACTTTACCCGTAAGATACGTATATGTAATGTTATAAGAACAATATTCACAATTAATAAATTGCACCGAAATTCTCCAAAAATATTAATTTAATTTTTGTAAAGAAATGTGATGTCATTCCAATAAATTATAGTTTGAAAAAAACTAAAAAACACGCTTTTTTATACTGAATCGAACTAAAAAGTAAAAAAATAATTCTTAATAAAGAATAAAATGATTAACAAGAAAATGAATGTCATTGGGGTAAAAGCGTGGGGTGCTTTGTACTACATTTTTACACTAATTCAGCTTTTCGGAATAGAAGTTAAAAATTATGACAATTCATACATTTATAGAACACCCACGCTTTTACCCCAATGAAATTCATTTTCTTGTTAATCATTTTATTATTTATTAAGAATTATTTTTTTACTTTTTAGTTCGATTCAGTATAAAAGCGCGTTTTGTAGTTTTTTTCAAACTATAATTTATTTTTCATTTTTTTAGTTCGAACTACAATAAAAGCGTGTTTTTTAGTTTTTTAAACTATCATTTATTTATTGTTAAATTTATCCTTGAGTTTGATATTTGAAGCTGGAATTACGTGACTGTATAATTAGTCTTGCTCTTCAATGGATATTAATTAACGGGTCTGAAGTGTATTTATTCTCTCTGTTTACGAGGCCTTGAATGAGTCCCGTATCGTTATATTAGATTCCGTCTCTTTTGAACAGGTCAAACAAATAAAAGTGTGTAAAGAAGAAAAAGTTCGAATTAAATTTTTTTTAATGTACCATGTTTTTATATAACGTACTAAAAATTATAAAATTCTTCCTTTTCGTTTTTGTTTTCTTTTTTAACATTTTCATGCATTGTTATCCACTTCTTATCTATGGTCCAAATTTCAAGTCTCTAGCTCCTCGGGAAGTCACACAGTTTAAAATCAATTACAAAATTCCACCCGGACAGACATTAAAGAAAGCGAGTTAATAAAAGCATGGTAATATGAAGTGTCAATCATTTCTTCACCTTTTAAACGTGTTCCTTTCATGTTAATTCGTATCATCACATCTAAACGTATTGCTTTATAAAAATAAAAATATTTAGCACTTAGAACGCAAATTATTTTTTTCCAGATGCACGAGCCTTTATTTTTTATTTTCATTTTCAGAAAAATGTTTATATTATGCTTAGAAATTGCTAAAACACACCCACCCTCAAATTTCTCAGATACAAAAAACTTTTTTTTTTATTTATTTCTATTAACC